>JADRCH010000065.1:10969273-11062118 GCA_019843965.1 Rhynchomys soricoides | reverse complement strand
AGCTGTGATCATGTGGCACTGTGCTCCAGCTCCAGCTGTGATCATGTAGCACTATGCTCTTCTGCCCTCATGATCACACTTCATGTTGTTACACTGCAAAGACATTTCTGGAGAACTTTTCTAGCTAATATGATTTTATAGTGACTCTAAGGCTATGGAGACTAAACTGAATAAGATTATGCATGCTTGCCCAAGTTCACTTGTGGCAGAGAATTGTGGCAATTTGAACCTAGGCTTGCCGGTTCATGCCTTTGCATTGCAGCCATCACTGTTATTCAGCAGGAATTATAAAGCGATTGACAGGCTCAGGGTACTAAATGCTTAATTATATGTCAAGCACTGTTAGTTGGCAGCCTGAACCTGGGAGAGTGGGACCTAAAAAGGAAGTCGACTAGAGTCTCATGTAATAGCCAACTTTATTTAGAGCATCGGACAATTTATATGCTGAGGGTTAGGAAGAGTTACCCGAGTTGAATGTACAATGAAAAGGACGTGACAAAAACATGTTTCTCCATAGAGGCACATGAAGAACAACAGCTGAAGTAAACTCACTCCTGTCCCCTCACTTGGGTAGAACACAAAAACACATTCTGGATTTTGAAGAAACTGAGTTCAAGACTTTTGTCTTGGTTTCTTGGAGTTTTCTCACAAGGCCTCAGGAATCTTTCCTCACACAGCTTCATTCCTGGCCTGTGTTTCCACAGTGGAGAATAGAAGCCTCTGACATTTGCTAACCTTGCCTCCTTCTCTTTCAAATCTTGTTCTTATCCCTTTAGTTGAGCATAAGAAAACAAATAAAAACAAACAAACAAAAAAACCCAACCCAAACCAAAACAAAACAAAAATCCCAGCATTTCTTTCCTTTCTAAGTTTAGGGTGTGAATCACTTCTCCCTGCCCTGTGCATTTCTGTGAATGTTTCCTAGATGTACTCAGTGGGCTTCCAGTAAAGACAAACAGCTCAGAAGGCAGATTGCATTCATACCCACAGCCTGAGTTCTGTGACCCAGACATTGGAACCCAGTGCCTAATATGGTAATAAGAGGAGCAGGAGAGGGATCTGAGGAGGATGCCAGATGTGCAATGCATTGCTAAGAAACGAACGTGCACTACTGAAGAAACAGGGCCCTCCTTGATTTCATGTTATGTAGAACATGAACTGTGAAGTTCTGAGAATGAAGCCAGTGTTCCAGGCGTCTGCCACAGGGAGTGGTTTATTTTCCCTTTGCTCTTAAGACATGAGTCGGTTTAATTGAGTTAGTGTTCAAGTCAGTGCTAGCATGGGATGAGAACTAAGAAATCATTCTTACAGCCAGCAGACATAAGTTTTCTGCCCAGTTCGACTGCCATTCAACTGTGAAGCACACTTTCTTCCTGGCATGCCTTTTTCAGTGGCAGGGTTGGATGTTGTGATCTCTAAGACATTTACTGTATCTGTTTGCTTTGGTTCTAATTTTGCCTGAGATAATTTCATTTCCTGGGAATTCCCCAAATAAAGCATTTTCTAATTCTTTCAGATACTTTCTGTGACTTGAACTAAAAAGACAAAATAAATACTGGTCTTGTATTTTCTGCTGTGATTTCCTTAAGTATGTTTGGGCATCCTGTTACCTTTGTTGGGCAGATCTTTTCTTGCTTCTAAGCATAGTGTGCAGTTCTTGTACCTGGGTCTGCCTTCTTCCCCCATTCTTTTATCTCTGGACAAGCAGTGTATGTAGGGAGGCATCTAGTACATGGTTACACTACAGGTTCACACGAATTAAATGCAGCCTTTCCATTGCCTTGCCTAGTCTCTGCTGCTGTTACACATTCAGCCTGCTTTATGGAAGAAGTAGGGCCAGCAGGAGGCAGGTCCCACTGCTTCTTTAAACTCTAAAAGATGGAACTGGGCATGAGATAGTTTCCCAGATAGGAACTGGAATGAGTCACTGGGCTGTCACAGATGTTCAAGAAGATTGAAAAGACTGGACATGCAGAGCCCTGACCCTCAAGTTGTCTGTGGTCATCTGCTTGTGAGACAATGAAAGACTTTGAATGCTCTTTGTCTTTATGAGTTCTGCAATCTGTTATCCCCAGGTGCTGTAGTCCTGTTATAAACATCTGTGACTTACTCTTTTGGTAGAAGGTTGTAGTCAAAGTTGACCTCTCCCTATTCCCAAAGTGTATTTCTAACATGAGATAAAGAAACTTTCTTTGTCAGAAGATAAAGGAAATTCTTGACAGACTTCTAGCCTGTGGTTATATCTCAATGGCAGCATGCAGCTTGTCTATCCTGAGTAACTGTAGAAAGGTGCTGCTCTGAGAAAGCCATAGGGGCTTAGGAACCTCCTTTGTCCTTGTTGAGGACTCTGCAGGACCGGCATGTCCCTGTTACAGTTTAGGCTCGCTATAGAGCAGGCACCTGGTCCTGGGAGGAGAACAGGAAGGACAGAGATGAGGCTGTACAAGCAGAGGGATTGCTCGGAGACAAGAAGTCTATCTTCTGGGAAGCTGTGTCAGAGCTCACTCTGAGTCATGCCTCATTCTTTAGATCCTCAGTTCTCTATCTGGCAAGTAGAAATGTGATTAGTCCTTGAATGTCTCTTCTAGCTCCAAAGCCTAAAGATCAGTTTCTTTGTGTTTCATGTTGTCCCTTCTTGCTCAGCAATACCAAGTGGATCAATCAATTTGCACCAAATTGCCATTTTAATCTTTAACACCAAACAGAGCCCTAACAAAGCTATGCCTTTGCATTGTGTGCTCACTGTAATATCAAGAACAGATTCTTCAGCGTAGCATCTGACTACCCTTCTTCATGTCGTTCTAACCCATGGTGCTAGTGGAGGGCAACCATTTGCTTGTCTGGGTGGCACCATCCTTAAGTTGACCTGAGTGTGAACACTTTGTGCTGTAGAGTGTGAGAGAATGAGGAAACTGAACACTGTGCACGGTGGCTTCTGGTCAGGGCCGGAACTGGAGGATAAAGCGCAAGCACGACTTCTGGGATTGTCTAGCAGGCTCTACAAATAGCTCAGAGGGAGACATAGGGACACCGAGACCAGTGCATCTTCTGCTTCAAGTAAAAGCATAAATTTTAATGGTTACAAATGCTTGGTGCTATTATGAGGAAACCACAGGAAAGACCAGTCATATAAACAGTAATAATTTATTGACCATGACTAATCCTTTGGGGAATATGATATATGACGTGGGCTTATAAGCATTTTACAGTGGACTAACCCCTTCCACATTCGAGAATTCACCAGATCTATCTCTATAACTTGTTTATAAGGGTGTCAGGCTTCGAGAGTTACCTTCATTTTACTAATGACCACAGTGAGGCTCAGAGAGAGCTGTTGGGCATCATGTGGTGAGAATGTGGCAGGACACAGAGTAGTTGTGTTTTTAGGCTGGTACCTTTACTTTTGTTTAAGGTTTGGCTTTCCTTATAAGGCAGGATGAGGACACATACTCTGCTGTGCCCATACACAGCTGTGTACAGACCAGAGGATGGTCTTAATTAGTCTTGAGTCCTGTGATATTTGGTGACTAGTTCTGTGATTAGCAGGCTATGTGTCAGTCTGTTTCCATTCTCAGCTGAATTATGCCAGGCCCCCTGATGGATGGTAGCAGTACGGAGTTCTGGTTGCTGGCTGCTCGTTCATGCATGCCTGCCTCCACTTATTTAGGACAATGACGAACTAATCATTCTCTAACTTATTTTGTGTCAAGCATTGGGCTCTGTGCTGATATTCTGAAGTGAACCACAAATTAAGGCCTGGAAAGGACCTGATAATTTATGTAATGTAAATCTGTGACTCTGGCTGGCCTGGAACTCATCCTGTAGACCAGGCTGGCCTTGAATTTTGCAGCCTTCCTCTAGCCCCTGGCTCCCAATGCTGGGGTTAGAGACAGATAGCACTGATGCTCCCTGTCTCTGCCTCTGTGTGGTTGTCTGGAGACAAGGGCTCCTATACTATCTAAAGTGGCTTTACACTTGTCAGCCTCCTGAGTGAGCAGCATCATGTTGTGTGCATGGGCCAGTGTGCCTAAGTACCCTCTTGTCTTAGGCTCTTTTCCAGTGTTCCTGTCTGGTGATAAGTACAATTTGACTGCTCCGTGAGATGTCTGTGGTGAAGGGTAGCTGTGCCCCTCAGTAGTTAGAGCTCTGTATTTGGTTCTTCCTAATTTCCACCAACAGCGACTCACAAAGACACAGAGAGGATTAAGAAGACCAAACCTTTCCCGTACACTCACATTTTCTTCTTAAAGTATTCCTTAGATTTATTCATTCTATCACTCTGTCTGTCTGTCTCTCTAGATGGTACCACTCATTTTTCTGAAAAAGTTTCTCTTCTGTGTTTTGAGATTTCTTACCTTAATCTGGAGTTTGAGGATTGGAGAAGAAAGCCTGTCCTGTATTTTCCCCTTTGATATCATTTTTGGTGGTGGGAATTCTATCCATACAGTGGCTCGGGTTTTGAGTTGTGTAGGAACATGCCCTACATTCCTTCCCATGATATTTGAAACCTAATTACAGTTTCTTAGAACCACAGAGGAGACCTTGATGTCCCTCTCAGATAGCTCTAAAGTATAAATTCTGAGGTCCAGAGTTGATGTAACTCCAGACATTGAGCCCAGTGCCAGGTGTTCTCATGGAGCCAGTTTTAGATTGCATTGTGCTCTTGTTCTGACTATTCTCTTTGCTCCTGTCACAGGAGGGCGGGAGTGGACCTCTTCAGGGTGATGAGTCAGTGAATCTTGGGGTTTGCCATCTTCCACCAGGGCCTGGGCTTTGTTTAAATTTAAGAATGCTGAGTAACTGATAAAAACTAATTCCAAAGCACTCTGTAGATAGAAAGTGCTTCATATGTAATAAATTATAATGGTTTCTCAAGATTAGGCCCAGCCCTAGATAAAAGTGCCCGCCTTGCAGGCTGCAGCCCTTATAGTTGAAGAGTGGTTGGTTGGGGCCTTGCAAGCTGCAGACCTTAAGGTAGAAGGGTGGTTGGTTGGGGCCAACTCCTGTCTACGTTCTGTCGTTACCACTTTCACCCCCAAGTGATGGCACACACCCTAGTGTTTATCTTCTGAACTCTCTAGGAATGAAACCCTAGTTTCCGTTGGAGTCTAATGGAAGAGTGCACTGACAAGCAAACCTTTAAGTCAGGGAATCCAGTCCTTTCCATGTCTTGTCCCCTTCCCCTTCTCCAATAAAACATCTGTCTTTGTTGTTTCAGTTCTTAGTATGGAGTGGTTGAGACAGGATTCTACTAAGTTGATTTGGATAGCTTTGAACTTACTCTATAGTCCAGACATTTGACATTTGTTGTACTCGATACCAGATTTTCTTTCTTCCCTTGTAGTTGGGATTATAGGCCTGTGAGAACAGGCAGATGTCGGTACCATACCACTTCCCAAAGCCAGTGGTCCAGCCATGCCCCCTCTGGCTTTGGACCATCAGTTTCAGAGTAACATCAGCTGATCGTACAGGGTACGTTTCCCACACTCCCTGCACAGCCTCTTTCTTTTCTCTGAGGATTTTGTCTAGGGAATTGTGTGCCTTTTGTTCTGGCATGGGGTCATTCTGAGTCAAGTTTGGCGACTAGATGGTGACCATGTATAGGAGGCATATGAAGCACAGTGTCAGCCATGATTTCCCATCTTTTATTAGAGCAAGAAAGCAGGAGTGCCCATTGAATCTTGCACATGTTGACCCTGAAAACCCTTTCCTCCTTAGCAGTGGGGATCTAGTCAAACTGTGCTACAAAGACTTATTTAGGACCTACCATGTTCCAGGAACTTTTTTTTTAATAAGTTTTTTATAAGGCATAAGCCTTATAGCAAACTTTGGAAGCCCGAGCAAGATTATGATTGTGAAAGTTGATATAACAGAAGTACACTTAGAAATGTAACAAGCAAAATCATTTTTCGTTCATTTGGTCACTCTTTGGACCCTTCACTTGTCCATTTGCGTTTCTCCTGGGAAATCTATTTTAGCATTGTCTCCTTTCCAGCCTGACCCAGGTAGAAGCTTCCTGCCCCCTCTCTTCTTTGACTTCTTAGACTTCTCACACAGGGAAGATGTAGATTCTGGGGAAAGCCCAGCTTTCCCTAGCTGCCTGCTGTGCTCTAGGCATGGGATGCAGTGTGCATTGAGAGGCAGAAGACCTGGAGGGGAGGCCGAGTGACCGTGGGACCTTAGGTCCATCTAGTATATCACTGCATTGCAAGATTCCTTTAAAGAAATGGTGGCATCCCCAAAGTCTGGTTGTCTAAATGCCACAGCATATTATTAACTGAAAGGGACTCCATTTGATAGAAATTATTTAATAATATTGATTAGTAATAGAGGTAAGGACCTATTAGTAAGATGTAACTTTTTTTGTGGTTTCTTTGGTTGATTTTTTACTTTGTTTTTCTAGACAGGGTTTCCCTGTGTGACTCTGGCTGTCTTGGAACTTGCTCTGTAGACCAGGCTGGCTTTGAACTCCAAGATCTACCTGTTCTGCCTCCTGAGTTCTGAAAGAGAACTTCCTCTTCCATTTCATGCTTATTGTACCTGTTTTTTTTAAAGCTTCCCTAGGAGTCATGTCCATATGTATTAAGAGTAGAGGGCAGTTCCTTGTTTTGGGATGAGACTCTGGGAGGTACATTTGACGCTCAGGCCAATATTACAGTGACAGAATTCAGAGAGATGGGCTCTATATTGACTAGAAAGTTAGGTACCAGTCTCCTTTAATTTCCACCCAAGCCTGAGGTTTGAGAATGCCTGACCATGCCTGGACTACCATTACCCATCCTGAATTAAATGGTGGGGAGCAAGGACAGTGATTGTTCTCAAGTAGAAATCAGGCCAAGCTTCTAGGAACTGATATTTTCCTCCTCCATCCTCTTGGTATAGACCTTTGACTTCCTGTGTTTTCTCTTGTCTTTATTTCTATGCTGGACACTAGCCCCGGACATGCCGTGATCATTTGTGTTAGCATGATACCTCTCACTGATTGATTGCACATACATAGTGTGTACCAGGCAGTGAGGTTGCTTCTTACAGCTCAACTTCTTATGATGGTCAAAACTAGTCTAGGGAGTAGAAATGTTATTTATATCAAGTGGTAGGTTATATAAGGATAAGTATGGTCCAGGAAGCTTCAGGGTTATGGCAGTTGTCATGACAGAGTCAGGTTTAGAACGAGCTCTCCTTGGCATAGACTTTTGATTTGTTTATACTCTGCTCCCTTTGCTTTCTTCCTATGCTTCCCTACCTGGAGAAAGTTCTCGCTGAGACTTGTGTGACTATCTGGAAGGAGTGCTCTGTTTTTTACATTTTCCTCCCATGGCGCCTGTAGCTGGAGAACTCCCATGTGTGCATTATTCAGACTCTGCCTCTTCAGATCCTGGATTGGCTGTCAAGGGTAAATTTGCTGCAAAAGACCCTCTAATGAGTTCATTATTTTTCGTGGTTTACTTGGTTTATCATAGGCTGGGGGCAGCCTGATGTTTGCTTTCCTGTCTATGATCAGGTGCAATGTACAATCTCCCCTCTGTGTTTTCTTTTTATATGTTTTTTTATAGCACATTACGTTACACTACAGTTTAGAGATGTTTTTGAGCATTTGGGAGCAGCCTGAGAGTGAAGCATGATGTTCTTGGAGGGGTGCTTCTGCTGCTGGCTGGTGTTGGAGGCTTGCAATACCGCCTGCCTGGCCCATGTGAAATCCCCACTCTCCAGGGAACAGCCTCAGCCTCAGCCACTTATGGTATTGGTGCTTAGCATTTTTGTATTACTTTATATTTGCAAAGTGCTTTCCGGTGATTTATTAGCCGTTCTTGTTTTTAATAGCCCCCAGAGATAAGTTGATATTCAGCCTTCCGAGAATGTAAATTCGAGGAGGAGGCACATCTCATCCGATATTATTGGATCTGGGTCCAGGACTCTGACCTCCTAGGATAAGGCCGTTTGGGGTCACTGTCTTCTGTGGATTAGTAGGAGATCAAATGGACTTAACTTTGGCTCCTAGAGTCTCTGAGGCAGAGATGGAGTGACTTGGGAGCTATTTGAGGAAGTGGTATGCTAGCTGTTAGCAGGAGTTTGGTAACAAGCCTGCCTCTACTGGTGACTGGCTCATTGAGTATGAACGGTTGCTTTGCTGACCCATGTCTCACACTCACTGCTAAAACAATGGCTTACTCCACAGTCACTTCAGGGCTAGGACTGTGTTAGGTGCAATTGAGCAACATTGGAGTCTTTCTCTGTGGCTCTTGTGTAGTCAGTCGGTGGAGGATAGAGGGGGAGATGGGTGTAGGTCTAGGCCACCAGACCCCTTGCATTACAAAACTGCTAGCCTTGCTTTTTCTAGATCCAAGGTCTGACAGTGAGGTACCTAAGCTTTATTTTAAGAAGCATACTGCCCTGGTCATGGTAAAACAGAGAGTGAGTGGAACTGCTGGTGAGGAACCAGGCAGGAGCCAGAGCTATCAATTCTTTATCTTGTGGCTGCTGTAGAAAGTCATTAGCAGTCTTGATTATCTCACTGGTTCGACATACGTTTTAGGGATGTGATGTAATGCGAGGGAACATTTAGTTGTCAGATTTTAGGGCTGGATCCGATTTATTCTTGCAGGAAAAGTCTAGTTGTCCTGGCAACCTGAAATTGATTTTCTTTTTGCTCTTGTCAGCTGAAACTGGTCCCCTCTGAATCATTCCTCTGATTTAATATAGAGAGCTGTATGTCCCCACCTGGTGACTGGATTGTTCTTAATGACAGATGTCTCCAGCAAGCGGTTCCTCTGTCCTACCTGAGCCAGGAACCATGGTTGATTGCTGCTGTCACCCTATGCTGTTCCCTTTGTGGTTATTTGTCTGTGGAGTTAGGTGTAGAAAGAAGGTGGCATTCACATAATTAAGACTTTAATCAGGCCTGTGGAGCAGTGATATAATTGGCCGCCAATCATATTCCTTCATTTTCAGTTACCTCAGGCCTGGGTGGGATTCCAGTGAGCTCTAGGAGGTGAGTTATTTTGTGGGGATGCCTGGCAGTTTTGTATCTTGAGGAGGGTGATGTTATGGCCCAGAACACAGAGAGAAAGGGGAGGTTGCCCCCTGTCTATTTTCTCTGTCAAGGAGAGGGAGGTGGTCTACAAAATACAGAATTAGCAGTTGATCAGAAATGGATGCCCATGGCAGATGAGGAAGAGGGAAGAGAGCCTGCCTCTTTGCTTAGATGATTGCAGCCCCCATGGGCCACAACTCCTTCATCTCAGGATAGAGAGGAAAGAGACCTTCTGGCAAGGATCTGCTATCCATCATTTAGTTGAAACCTGGAAACCAGCAGAAATGCCAGAAGTGAGGAGAAGAGGAAGTGAACTGCAGCTATCACAGGACCAGGGGTCCACAGTCTACAGTCTGCCCACGTCATTGCGATTCCTGATACAGTTCAAGAACCACAATTTCATAGATGATTTAGGAGTCTCTGAAGAGAAGCCATTTTTACCAGGGGTCAGAACAGGGTCACTTAACCTTTTTCTAGCTGCAGTGTTGGAACACCTTGACACAGCGGAGAGAGTACAGGCCGTGGAGATGGACTGTTGGGGTTTATGTCCAGGAGTCTCTGCTTTGTCGCCCCATGACATTGGCCAAGTTGTTTAGTTTCTGTGTCTTGGCATTCTCCTCTGTCAAAGGGCTACTGGAACTGACAAAGCTTCTGCGAAATGATACATGGGAAAAGCTTAATAACTTGCATACATGAAGTATTTAATCATCGTTGCTCTGGTTGTTATTGTTCATCTGAGTGCATGAACACACTTAACAATCTTTTACATAGTTATGGATAACGTAGGGACATGCCAGCTTGGTTGTCAAATAGGCAGTAGCTGAGTTTGTGGGGTCACGTATACTTGTCAGTAGTAAATGGTAGAGAAAGAGCGTGAGTCTTGATGAGAAAAGCTCCAAAATTATATTGCAGGAGTTATGCAGGGAAGATGGGAGGGGGAGGATTAATGGCCTTTTTCTGACTTGCTAACCCCACAGTCACCCCCTGTACGTTTTTCTCTCATGAAATAATCATGAGTGAGTGGTATGTGTCTACTTTCCCTGAACATTTATATAGCTAATATATTTTGGCTGAGGACCTTCAGAAATCAATTATATAAAGTTGTATCCTTTGTTCTTGCTTGCCCTCTCATGACTGCATCTTGAATAGTCACCTAGAATAGCATTACTCTGTTTGACCTGTGTATAGCCTTTCTGTGTCCACAAGCACAGTCAACCTGTTTAAACTTCTCCTACCTTGGCCTTGGGAGACGTGGCCTTCCTCTTTCTTTGGCCGTTTTCAAATTGTCTGTTCCCAACCCAAGTTGCCTCTTCCCCTCTTCTCCCTTTCCTCTGTTCTCTTCTATCTCCCCTTTGTTAACTACTTTTCTTTCTGCCCTTCTTATAAAGTTAACACTCTTGCTGGCTTAACATGAAGCTAACTGACCAGGTATGTATATGATGTGATGGGTCCATTGAGAAGCAGGCTGTGGCCATCTTGTTCCCTCTTTGAGTTACCAGGTTCCCCACTGATATGACTTCCTGCCTTCCTTGTCTGTAACTCTGAGGAGCTGGGTTGTCTGGACTGAAAACCACAAATCTGTTTTGAATCCACATGAGTTAGCGCTCGGCAGTCTTAGGAAGCCATGGTGGGGTGTGATGAAGTCGTGAGTCATATAGTTTCTTGTCCTGTATAAGGCTGATGGGAGGTTGCTGTTTGTGCATTTGCCTCTGGCTGCTGGAAGGATAGGTTCAGATCCCACGAACTGTGAGCTCAGAACCTTGGTCATGAGCCCTGGGCTCTATTTCCATGGCAGCCTCAGGTGTCTTACATGTGTTGTATCCCTGTCTCCAACTTCTTTTTGCTTTTCCTCCAGAGTTCTTTTTGCACACCACATCTTCACATGCTTTATCTCAGGAGATGGCTCTCTCTGCCAGGACCTCCTTCATGCTCACCCCTTTCCACTTCTCCTAAGCAGGAGCTTTCTTTCCATGTGGAAAGATACTTCTACCTTTCCCCATCTTGCATGCCTGTGCTTGCCAGAGCCCTTTGTATACAGCCTTGTGTTCTGGTGGCATCTCTCACCTTTGGGTCATGGTCCAGTGGCTGGCCTTGAAGGTAACCTGCCTTATACAGGTTCAAGAGGAAGCCTGTTTTAGGAGCAGAACTCTAAAGAGCAGCTGCCAGCCTCTGCTCAGTTCTCTTTAACCCCCTTTCTCTAACTCACTGGGAGAGGCATGCCTGCTTCAGATGCTGGGCTACTGCAGTTAGGTTGGAATATTGTCTGTCTTCCAGCACTCAGGTTCCTAAAAGTGTCACCTTTCTATCAGAAATGTTTGCTTTTTTAGAACGAGGAAGTGGTTTACACAGTGACCTCCAGATTTCTGACTTTGATTTTTACCCCTCCCGCTTTGATCATTTATCACCATGTATTGAACTCAGAGCCTACCTCAGCTACAGAGGTGCATCCCCAGCCTCTGGTCATTTATCTCCTTTAAAAGGACTGTGCAGTCATTCACCCTATTACCAGGAAAGCAGACACAGTTAAGGTGCTGTGTTTGTGAAATAGGGGAAATTACAGCTTTGTTTTATGACTCTGGCCTTTGGGAACAGTCCAGGGTCAGACTGCTCCCTTGAAGTCTTCAATAAATCCACTTCCCACCAGCACTGTTAGGATCTTCACTAGATTGCTGCTTGTGAAACATCTTCTCCTGACTTGAAATTAAATGCTGCTCGAGTGACTCATTCGTAATAATCCCTTATGTTTAAACTGCTTCACACACAGAATGTAAGTAGAACAAAGGTACATGAGGCAGGAACCACACATAAAGATCAAGCCCAGGACACTGTTCTCAGCGTGCGCCAACCAGATTGTGTGTATGGCAAAATCCATGAAACGGAGCCAGCAGTCAGGAAGGGGTCCTTTGTGAGTGTCCTGGGCTTGTTTAGGAAGAGCACCTCTCAGCATATGGGCACATTCACCAGTAGAGAAATAAGTTATTAAATGGTCAGTGCCCACAAGTCCCCCTCCATGACCGCATCACCTTCCTCTGTGCCAAGCAAGTTACAGAAATGCGGATCTTAGGCTGTTCCATGACTAGGAGATCTGAATTTTGAATTGTTTTTCATTGTTTAATATTCCTGTTAGCTCTAGTTTTTTGTTAAGTACTAAGCTTAGTGTATTTCATTCTCTAAATGTAGATAGTAAGTATCCAAATAATAGAGTGTGAAGATTGCTAGAAGTATTCTTAAAATCATAATTTTGAAAATTTGGAGAACTCTGGGAATGTTGATTTATCATCCCGGAATCTCAAAGGGTAAACAATGTAATTTAAAATAAACCTACTTTAAAACATTAAAATAAAACAGAACAGAACCTAATAGTGTCCCAGTAAAGATGCATAGACTTGAGAGTGTGAGCTTTAAGGTTGCTTATATCAGAATGGTATGCATAGACAGCTTCAGTGGGGATAAATAACCAAACCTATTTAAGCCTTAATTTAAGTAACTTTAATGAGGGATAAATATGCCTTGTATGCTCAGTTGTAAAGATTAGAGGATATCTGTAAGGGCCCAGGATAGCATCCAGTACATGAGCTGCCCAAAGGACCAGCCTCTATGGATGGTGGCCTGCTTATTGGGTGCCTTACTCATAGGTGCTGGCTGCAGTACTCTGTGGCCAGATTGCCTCGCTCTGTCCTGGCTTCTCTTTCTAATCCAGACCTTGGCACCAGCCTGGTCCTGGAGTTGTTGATCTTTGGAGGGTATCCACCACAGCATGCATGGTGAAGGGCAGCCACTTAGTGGAGGGGTTTGTTAGAACTTGTCAATGCAGAGCTATAGAATACTGGTGGAATGTCACCCAGTAGGGTGTAGGGGAGGGGTGAGGACAGTGATGGAGAGGTGAGTAGGTCTGGTCTGGAATTACAGCAGATGAGGACTGGTAGGGAGGGTGGGTGGAAGAGAGGCCCGCGGAGAGGTTAAAGTTGGAAGTCTGAGTTTGTGATGGGGCTGAGCCATTGTAGACTTGCAGCATGTAGCTGTAGTTGTCTTCAGGGCAAGGGAGGCAGGGCTACTTTCTAGTCAGCCCCACTTGTGTGTTTGCATAACTGTGCAGAAGTGTGGATGAGTAACAGGGACAGTGGCTTCAGGGACTTACCCAAGGCCAGAAAGCTAGGAAAAAGCTTTCATTTGACTAAAGAGTTCAGTCTGGTAATGACTGTGAGTGACAGAAACGGGCAGAAGGAGCAGGGAGGGAGAGAGGGCCTCTGCACCATTTCCTGCACCCCAGGCAGCTAGTGAGTAGGAGTTCTAGGTTTCAGTATTTGATAGCATCGCCTCCTCTGCTTTCCCAGAAGTGATTCCTCGAAGTATGAATTGAGTCGTTCCTCTGTGGGGAGCTGTCTCAGTTCAGAGCTGACTTTCTGCTCTGGTTGTTTACTAAAACATGGCAACAACTGGTAATTTAAAGGTAGCATAATCAAATGGAAGACAAAACAAAACAAAACAGAACAAACAAATGAAGCCAAACCCCAGTGCTGTGGAGCCAGGGGGCCTGAGTGTGGGTCTAAGGACCTGTGGGAATTGGACAAATGAATTTTCTTGTTACTGCCTCAGTTTGTCTCCTGTACATCGGAGGAAAATGGTTGCTATGTGATAAGTTTGTTCTGACAGTGTTTTGCAAACTTAGTATGGGTCGTAGGATAATGAAACGCAGGAGGTGATGAACTTGGATTCTCTTCCCCCATATGAATTGTAAAAGTAGAGAACTGGCCAGCACTTGGAAGTTGTGCATATCTATAAAACGTGGCAGGGTCCTCAGAGTTTCCCTTTGTTCAAGATCTGTGTATATATGAGCTCAAGCATGTGTGCATACCTGCCTGCACATACATGGAAGTTGTTTTAGAGTGGTTGAAGCTACCCACCCAGTAGGTATCTACCCCAGTGGCTCTTCTCTGCCCTTTGCTAAGGCCTGCTGTCAGCATTCTCTGCTTGTTGTTGTTGTCATTTATTTATTTATTTTTAAATAAGCTTAGCTGTGCCTGCATGAGGGAATCGGCTGGAAGACCCATGAGCTGTATTGAGTTCTTTTTATTGGTGGAACCTCTCCCATGATTGCTGCTGGTGGCCTCAGACTCTGTTTTGAAAGGACTCCCTGGTCAGAAGAGGAAGGGGAGAGAGCGTCTAGGAGAGAGGATATAGCTACTTGCTATGAACCTGTTTTTCCTGGGCCTAGGTCTTTCACAGAGGAAGACAGAAAATTCAGGGCTGTTTAGCTCCCACCTATTTGAGACTATGGGGAGAAATCTCTGATTGGTGCTGCTTCAGAAGTGAGGCTCTCTTCCCCTCCCCATGTGTGGTTGTGACTTGTGCCTTGGTTATTCAGGTTTGAATGAGTCAACACACTGTGACCCTGTGGTGTGCTTGGCAGCACACTAAAATCAGTCAGAAGGCAAAGCTACCTGTCCTGACCCTGGTGCTCGCTCACTCTGCATGGGTGAGATGCTCTGGTCACTTCTAGAATGTTCCTTCTCTTACTGCCTTATGGGGTTGATGTGGAAATCAAGAAGAATTTTTGTTTAAAAGTAATACTGGCCTCTTTAGGTCTCAGGCCATTTAAAATAGGTAGCCAGGGACCACTGAGATGACTCAGTGGTTAAAGATGTAAGCCATCAAGCTTAGTGACTTGAGTGTGAGCCTTAGAATCCGCATGGTGGAAGGAGAGGGCTAGCTCTTAGAAGTTAACTTCTAAGACTTACGCACTATGTCATACGTGTCTTGCTCCTCCACACACAAAATTGGAAGAAAAAAAAAAAGCAACTTATATCCCTGGTTCCTCCTTGAATAAATAAATGTGCTGATTCTAAACAGGAAAATCAGTTTAAACTTGAAGGCAATTGGAAGAGGGGGCCTCTCTGTTTGTACTTGGTGCCTGTGGTCCCTGAATGATGTTGGTACCATCGTGGGGATATTTGACTGAAAGGGAACCATGGAAGTTAGAGCTGAAGATATTCAGCTTTCCACCATCTTTAATCTACCATGGTGCCTATATTTTCCTTGCCATAGATCCTTGGACTTGAGAGTCCATTTTATAAACAATCTGTCTCTCTCTCTCTCTCTCTCTCTCTCTCTCACATGCACATGCTCACGCACACATACACACACACTTGTATGCTAAAGCACTCATGTGGATCATATCGATGTTGGAGGGAAGAGAGAGAGAGAGAGAGAGAGAACGCGAGAGAGAGAGCATCTGTTCTGCTGTGTGAGTCTTGGGGATTGAACACAGGTGGTCAGGCTTGGTGGCAGGTGCCTTTACCAGCTGAGCCCCCTCTTTGGCCCTTGACCCTACTTTTAATAAGATGTGTTTCTCTCAGAGACATAGTCACTGGGTGGCAGAAGGTTCCTGTTTGACAAGTGGAGGTCTAGCAAGGTCACATGTTGGGGAAATAGCAAAGTCAAGACTGGAAGCCAACTCCGTAATACTCCGTTCTCGGCTCTTTCTAACACATCACTCCTCCCTCCTGTCAGGTGGAGAGAGAACCAGATGGTTTGACAAATGGCTCTTGTTGCTGTCAAATCTGCCTCTCCTTCTACTCTGACAGACAGTTCGTACCTTCCCTCTGTGGGGAGGGGGAGTGTGATGATGGGAAGGGGGAGCAGTGGGGGAAGGAAAACAATCCCCCTGATGTTTTATGTGACCGAGGTGTCCAATAAGCTCTTGTTTCTCTGGCAAGAAGCAAGGCAAAGGTAATGAGTAGTGGTCACCTTGAATTTCAGCCCATAGAGGACTAGAAATGGCAGGCTGTGTTTGGAGACATTGATTTCATATATATATATCTTTAAAAATCATATTTAGGATGCCATATCCATAAATACTAAGAAGACTGTCCGATTCCAATTTTCAGGTGAGCTTCGCATTTTATTGAGTATTTCATCTGTCAGATTCAATACGCTATGCGCCATCCTCCCAAGCTCATTAGCATAATTGCTGTGCTTAAGCAACAATAAAAAAATTCAGCAGTAAAATAGCAGTTAGTGCGGGCAATTTGTTATCAAAAGCTTTTACTTAAGGACAGCTCCAGCCTGCAGCTATTAGCAAGTAAGGGTTATAATTTATTTTTATTTGGAAAAACAAAAAGAGAGAAAAAGAGTTTTCCTTTTTTGTTTTAGAAATAATAGAGGAATTACAAAACATGGTCTCTCTAGAAAATTGTCCACATCCCATCTTCCTTTGCTGAATGCAGGCTGTGCTGGGAATTGACTCCACTTGAGGCATGTTGGCTCAGACAGGAAGTTGCTCTCCCAGGCACTGGGACAAATGAGTGGGAATGTCCCTTTCTGTTTGTACAGACATTTCCAAAACACTTTCTGATGTGTGTTGCTGTTTGAATTTCACACCAGTTTTGTGAGGTTCTCCATTCTTAGAAATAGAAATGAAGTCTGAATGACTTTGTCCCAGTTGAGACTTTGAGTAGCATGACCTCTAAGGAGCTATTCACCCAGTCTGAAGTCACACCTCTCTATGGTAACCCCTCTTGTTTCTACCTCCAAATGACAGGCAATGCACACAAACATGAACACAGACTCATGTGTATATACACATACATGTTTCTATACAAACACATCCATGCGCATTTATTTTTCCTCCATGTATTTTTAATTTGGTTTGGTTTGTGTGTTTTTTACGCATGTGTGCCTATGTGTACGGGTACCTGCTTTCCTGTGGTACACATGGAGGCCGGAGGTTCCTGTCCGCGTATCTCCTTTCTTCAACTTATTTTGGAGACAAGCTCTCTCATTAATACTGAAGCTCACTAATTTGGCTAGACTGGTTGATCAGTGAGCCCCTGGGATTGCCTGTGTGTTTCATTGTATTGGTGTTAAAGATAAAGTACCACCACACGTGATGTTTATTTGGGTGCTGGGGAATCCAAACTCCAGTCCACTTGCTTGAACTACAGACAGTTTTACTCACTGAGCCATCTCTGCCTCTCTGAAATGTAATTCTTTGCCCACTTACGTTTCCTTAGGAATACTGGTTGGAACCGTTCTTCCACATGAGTTTCTCTTGACTCAAGTGTCTTCCATTCTCTGCCTTTTAAGTCTGTCTCTCGCTCTCTGTCTGTGTATTATCCATCTCTCTCACTATCTGACTCAGAAAAGTACTCGTGATTGCCACCTGTGAAGGACCTGGCACAGTCGAAATGGTTTTTATAAGTAACGGTTCAGTCTCTGCAACGCAGGCAGATAGGATTTTAAAGGTGGAGATTTAGAAGTCATTTTTCATCTTTATTTCTTGAGAAAGGTATCAGAAATAAATAAGAACATTAAATTGAGGCTTTTTACTGTGGTTTAGCCTGAAATTACAGTGATAATTTTCAAATTGAAGATAGAATTTTTGATGGAAATGGACAATTGAAGCTCGTAAACTTTGAGATAAGTTATTTTAGCATCTTTCATCTTTTGTTTGTTCAGTAAGTTCCAGGAAGGATTGAATTCATCACCAACTGGAATGCCTCTAATGTGAAAGGCTTTGTGTAGCCCACTTGGGGTTTATAGACTGACTCAGATGGGGTGCTAGACGAAAGACATGTTTCTACTCTCAGGGCAGTAATAATAACTTGATCATGTTCTCCTCCTCGAGGCCTACCATATGATAAGAGCTCAGCTAGGCTGTTTTCTTATGTCATTTAGGTTTCATATTGCATCCAGTTATGTGTTGAGTGAGCATCTATGGCACACTTACTGCATACCAATCACTCTGGCACATCATCTCACTTAAGTGTTACAACAACCGTAAGCCATGGTTGCTGGTTAGCTTCTCAGTGTGTAGATGAGGAAGTGCAGGGGGGAGAGCCTACGTGATTTGACCTGACAATAGCCAAGCTGCCTTGGGCCTGCTTAACACACTTGCTATTGGACCACATAGCAAAAGAAGTAAATAAATAACGGAAAAAAGACTGAATATGGGGAAAGCTGACCCAGAGTACAATACGATGTCAGGGCCTTCAAGGAATAAGGAATTTGAAACTGGACAGGCTGCTTTTTAATGTTCTTAGAACTTCAGTTAGACAGGTTCTTGGGATTTCAGCATCTGCTTTGACTTTCTTTTAATACCACTGTGGAGTTGATTCTCTCTCCCAGTACCATCGTGGAAATAACTTTGAAAAAACAAAGAAACCCAAAATGACCCGTGAGAGGTAGCAGAAGCTCACAGTTTGTGGTGGGGTCCAGCAGCTCATGTACTGCTCTAGAGGAAGCAGTTTTGTGTACTGGTCAGGGACAGCCACCAAAGCTGTTTGTCTTTGCCTTAGTTCAGTATACCTCATAAAATGCGACCTTGGAAAACAACTCGTTTGTGCATCAAGTTCCCCATCAGTAAAGTAAGCTGGATATGATCACTGTGAGGCTTAAATAAGTAACTATACCATATGCAGGATAGTACCTAGGTCTTAACAAGCCCTTAGATAGCGTTAGCTCTTTCAGTGCAGAAAGGACCCTGTAGATTCTTGGGCATCTACTCAAGGTCAGTGAAAAAGTTTAGCTCGGGAGTGTTTAGAAGTGACAATTGCACAGCCACTGATGTCCTTGGAAGAACTTTGGGTTTCTCTGTCTTTGACCTTTGGTATCTGCAGATAGTGGAAGGGAGCAGGGACCCTAAGTGACAGCAGAGGAGTGGAATGGAACCCACTTTGTACCTGATAAACTGTGGTGGAAAGTTGCCTTGGGCCTACCACAGGCCAGTTTGCTGGCCAAAATGGGCCAAGAATGGTATTTTTCTTGCTTTTCTTGGCAGGTTCTCTCTTTCCTTGGACTGCGCATGCCTGAATCCTGCCCTAGAGCTGTCTGACATTTCTTTTTTCTAGAAAGCATTGACAAACTTTGAAAGTACTAGGCAGGGGCTGGGTAGAAATGTCAATAGTAGTCCACTCTAGTCTAGGTCCATCAGCCACCCTTTCAGAGTGAGTCTACTGTAGACAGTTTTACAGGGGTTCTGCAGAAGTGAACTCTGCGGTGGAGGCTTCTTTAGGACTCTAGGCTTCATTTGCCTCATTTTTCCAAACAGCAGCTGTGCACTCTGTGTGTGTTTGTGTGTTCATGTGTGTGTATGTGTTGTGTGAGTGTGTGTATTCATGAGTGTGTGTTTATGTGTGTGTGTACATGTGTGTGAGTGAGTGTGTATATTCATGTGTGTGTGTATGTGTGTGTATGTGTGTGTGAGTTCATGTGTGTGTATTCATGTGTGCGTATGTGTGTTTATGTTTGTGTGTGTGTATGTGTGTGTGAGTTCATGTGTGTGTATTCATGTGTGTTTATGCTTGTGGGTGTGTGAGTTTGTGTTTGTGTGTATGTGTGTGTGTGTGAGTTCATGTGTGTTTATGTGTGTATGAGTGTGTGTGTGAGTATATGTGTGAATTCATGTGTGTGTGGTTTCCTGGAATTGATGCTATGGATTTGTGGCATTCTTTACCTACTCAAAATAGAAACACTTGCTCATATCATTAGAGCAAAACAACACCTTATAGGAAAGGACATTAAGATGACTTCTTATGCTGAGTGTGGGGCTTTGTGGTTTCCAGAGCCCTTGAGAACATTTTCTTCTGTGTACTCTGTAGTGCCACTAAGAGGCAGACAAGGCAGGGCTTCTCTGGAGTGCCCTTCTGTATGTAACTGAGGTTCACAGAGGTGCAGAGAGTTTCCTTGCTGCAATGATGGATGCACACCCAGAGTACTTGACTCTGGGTGTGTTCTGTTTTGCCACCCTGCTTTGAGTTCAGTGGGGTCAGTGTTACCAAGTGCTACCAGGTTATACAGAGTAGGAATTCATCCTAATAATACTCATTTCAACTTTCTTCTTCAATAGGTTGGTTAAAATCATCTAAATTTGCTATGAAATAAGTATAAATATAATTAAATCTCTAGGACTTTCAGTTAAATCAGCATGTGTTTCTCAAAAAAAAAAAAAAAAAAAAATCAAATGTCAAAGTATTTCCTGAAACTTGCTTTAATGAACAGGAGAGTTGAAGGAAAAACTCCTTTTTTTTGCATGGTGATTAGGAAACAGGATGTGCAAACCTGCTGTATGAATTTAAAGAGGCGCACTCATGCTGATGCAAAACCTGGATGGGCACCTCGCAGAGTTTCATGCTGGCAGAAATGTTAAGCAGAAGATGTTCTCCTTCAGCATATTAATGACTTTGGGTTTGCATGAAAATGAGACTGTTGGATATGAGAGGTTATGTTTCTGTGCATAAACAACAAACAAACCCCACACCAAACAACACTGCAACAACAAAACAAACCAACCAAAGTGACTCCAGGATCCAGCTCTGATTACAGGCTGTGTTTATTGGAGAGCCCAGCATGTCCTCAGCTGACAGGACAGAGGGATGGGAGATGCTCCTGGCCTGCTGACTTGGACCCTGCACTCTGCTTGCTTGGAAGCAGAAAGAATTATATTCCCTTTGGCAAACGCTTTGGAATCCCCAGAGTCCGAGGCACCCAGGAAGTCTAGAGGAGGGAATCCATGTTTTGGAAAATGATTTCCTTCCTTCGTACTGTGTAGTTTCTTCCATGCCAACTTCAGAGTGTACTGTTCTCTTCTCGAAGGCCTGCAGCAGAAGCAATCTGCATAGGCTTCCGTTTGTGTGGCTGACTCTTTTGAATTTCTGAGTTTGGTCTTTGTTGAGGTCTACAGAGTCTACTGATAGTTTTTAGTGTGATTTATGCATCAGATACAGTTCGGCTTGTACATTTTAAGGTCATAAAGTTGTGGATTCTCTACTTTCATGGGAGTCTGTGTGCCCTGCACCCTTTCCCCCACTTCTTCACAGAAATTTAGAAATGAAGCTTTGGTGGCAAGGGCAGCCGAGGGGACCAGGAAGGCTTTTCCTCTGTTTCTCTTACATTTTTCTATTGCATCAGGTATGAACGATAACGGTTTCTTTTAGGAACCTTGAAAATATCCTTAAGTTAGATTGCGGTGATGTTAGTACAAGTCTGTGACTTTATTTTGTATATGAATTACATCTCAGTATAATTATGAAGAAATTTAGTCTGCCCTTAAGTCAAAAGCTTTCCAAGTTCCTTTAGGGAGTCAAAGTAGTATATATTGCCAAGTTTTTAACTCACCTTGATTTGTTTGGGGGCCAAGTTGTCTTGCATATTAACAGTGATGAACGGATATAAGAAAAGGCTGATGATATAATCAGATCCACCGAACCCAAAATAGGTTTCTTCTTTACTTTGCACACAGTCTGTTTTTTTGAGTCTTAAAAATGAATACTTCCTAAAACGTTGATTAGTGAAATATCCAATAAGAAATAACTGGGGACTGACAGCCCTGATTGTATAAATAGCCGTTTGGGATTGTGTTCATGGTTTGCTTGTCAGCGCAAGAGAAGTGTGTGATTGTGTTGAATGATGGTTAATTTTCTTATCCACCTGTTTTAAAAATAAAGCTATACAGCTGGAACACAGGTGCCCTGGAGGTGAAAGGGGGACCTGCAGCCCTGTTACTGAATTCCAGAAAGGGTTTAGAGGGAGCAACTTCCACTTTAAGTGCTAGCATTTGAATCCCGAATGGATCCTGGTTATGCTTGGGAGTTGGAGACTGCTCCTGGTACTTTAAAAAGAATGTTTCATTTACTCTTTCTTGCTTTGGGGTGAGTCTAGACAGCTGTTCCTCCTCTTCCTTGTAGGTCACTGTCTCATCCTAGTAGACGTGCTTGGAGGCAAGAGAGGACTTGCCTTTCCAACTTTGCAGGTACTCCCTACGTACACTAACAGTCCTCTTTGATTAAGTATCCAGTGAAGCCAATTCACATGAACTCCAATTAAACTTTAATGAACAAGTGGGTGTATTAATATCAGCTGAGTACTGTAGGCAGCGCAGATTCCAGTAAGTGACTCACTTCTCTGTGCAGCTCATTGCCCATGCACAGTTAGAGTTACTAGAAAGCTTTCAGCTGTATTTGAGTGGATCTGGTCTGGGTCTTGTAATTCTAGCAACCCTCAGGGCTTGTTATTCATCTAAGTGACAAGGCCACAGTTATCCAGACCTCTGTTTTCAAAGCAAGTTTGGGGATGGGAGTCTTGTTCGCATCGACCAGTTAGGCTTTCTGTGGAGCAGTGCCCGTTAGGGCTTTTATTTTTTGCTTTCTTCCTGTGATTGCTCCCACTCCTTCGGTGGCAATTCTTTTTCTCCTCCAAGCCTAAAGGCACATGGTTTGAATTAGCATCCTAGTGGCTCACTTCCATCTGCATCTGCTGCTCTGCCTCAATCAATGAGTTCTCATGGCTACACCCCAAACAGTATGATGATCTTGGAATGGTGAACCTTGTGGATATAGCCCTGTTCTGGCTAGAGGCTGAGGGTTATATCTTCTTCCTGGGAAAGATGATAGTAAATGCGTCTTAGGGTTTCTGCTGCTGCCGTCAAAGACCATGACCAAAAGGCAAGTCGGGAAAGGAAAGGATTTATTTGGTTCATACTTCCATATTTCTGTTCATCACTGAAGGAAGTCAGGAAAGGAACTCAAACAGGGCAGGGAACTGGAGGCAGGAGCTGATGGCACCATAGATGGGTGCCACTTACTGGATTGCTTACCATGCTTACTCAGCCTGCTTTCTTATAGAACCCAGGACCACCAGCCTAGGGATGGGACTACCCACAATAGGCGGGCCCTCCCCACCAGTCACTAGTTAAGGAATGTCTTACAGCTAGATCTTATGGGAGGCATCTTTTCATTGAAATTCCTCCCTTTCAGAGAATTCATTTGTGTGTCAAGTTGGCATAAAAGTAGCCAGCACAAAATATAATGCTCTTAATTTAAGACCTGGCACCTAAGATCCCAGTAAATGTTTGTTAACTTGGCTAAACGGAAGAGGGATGAAAAGGATGATGTTGAAATGAATGAATGAATGGACTCAGTCATTGATAATTCAGGAGTTCTCTGTCCTGTAGACACCAGACTTACATTAGGTTTAGAATGTCTGTGTACCCTCAGAGTGTCAGAGGACAGAAACTTGGAAGAGGTGATGTGCAGTGAGGATTTAAAGAACCAGTTCCAGAAACCGGCTGCATATAAGGTGAGGGGTTGGGGTGGGGATAGGAAAGGGCGTAAGAAGGCCCCTCCACAAGCATCAGCAACAGCAGAAGCATGGAGGTACAAGGCAAAGGACATTCAGAGTGTGTTAGAGCAGGAGACATACTGAGTGCCTCCCCTCACCGACAGTTGGGTGAGCTTCACTCCTGGCCACCAGTCCTCCTTCAAGTTCCATTTGCTGTTCTTTCTGTGTTCTTTCACACTGACTGTAAACCAGTTAAAGCCGATGCCAGCAGAGGGGACTATAGAAAGGTCTTTAAGTCTTTCAGCTCAGTGGGCTTGCCAACGGCAACTATCTGCTTTTCTCTCAGGCAGTTCCTCCACAGTGAGGGGCTACATCTGTACATCCTGCGGCCTTGAAGATCAGGGAGTATGCACTCTAAGTAGTCAGATAAGTCTCAAGGTTTGGAGTAAGGGACTGACTTGCACTTGCTGTTCTACACAATCCAGTAATTCATGCCTCCCTTCCTGTGGAGAACAGAGGGATCCCGATAGAAAGGGAAAGGCAGAAGGGTAGGAGATGTTCTGATACTGCTTGGCTTCTTGCCCCTCCACTCTCTCTAATGTCAATACAGTTCTTTAGGAGAAAAAAAAAACAAAAAACCAAAAAAAAAAAACCAAACAAAAACAGGAGGCTGGAATAGGAGGACAGGGCCAGCTTAGAAGTGAGGAACCCAGGATAGTTTTCTGAGCAGGGACTGATGTCATTTGGTCTGTAATTTAGGCTGGCAAATCTATTGATGCAACCTCAAATGAAGGACACACTTAGATTGCTGAGACTTGAGCAAACAAACGTTATGTAATGTGTCAAGGTCTGTTGGGCAAGGATCAACCCCCAAGCAGAAGTAAACACTCCACTGTGCCAAATGTGGGACATAAGTCTTCAGTATCAGATCTGGGTCTCCTTCCCAAGCATCTTCTTAGAGTCTGTCATGAGGTTAGAAATCCAAAGAGAAGAGGTATTCATTCCTTGGTATAGTGGGTGAGAGTGTTTAAGAGAGTCCATTTTGGAACTTTGAGGGAATCAGAGGGGATTCTCACAGCAGAAACCAAATAGAACAACGATTTCCATAGGGAATTGTACTTTGTTTGTAGAAAACCGAGGAGTGCCTAGTAGATTTTCAAAATGGTAGCCAGTAGTAGATCCATTCTCTATTTCTACATCTTTTGGGTGTAGACTACAACATTTGCATTTCAAAATTCTTCCTAGGTAATTCTGAAAATGTCCCGATTTTGAGTTCACACTGAGTTATACAGTGCATAACATGTCTGAATGAGGAAGACACACTGAGAGCATGGGAAGGAGGAGAAGGCTGCAGAGGTCATGAGGAGGGTGTGGTCCCATCTGGAGGGTGTGGTCCCATCTGGAGGGGAAGGCAGCTCTGTATCCGAAGGCAGCTCTGTACCTGAAGGCAGCTCTGTACCCGAAGGCAGCTCTGTACCCGACCACCCTCTGTTCTTCCACCCTGGCTTGATCTCCACAGCCAGTGTTTATTCTGCCCAGCAGCACTTTATTATTCTTCCATGTGTGCAAGGTAGGTCCCATACAGCAGGAGCCTGAGGGCATAAGGGGACTTGGCCTTAAGAGTGGTCCTGAGGCTCTTTTCCATAGGCGTCAGTGTTTCCATTACGATCCCACTGTTTCTTCTGAGCTCAAGCCCTCAGCAAACTCTCTGTACAATGCACTAGACATTACATCTAAAGGGCACCTTAGATTTTTGTCAGAATCACTTAATTCTTTATCAAAAAGTGCAGACCAGACAGATATTGAGTTTACTCACTGAGGAAACGATTGTCCCTCCCCCAACACAGGACGCTCTGGGGTCTCTTTTTGCACACCATGTGGAGGTCTCATTGTAATTTGCAATACCATCTTTATTATTTGAAAACTGTAGACTTTCTTTTAGTATCTTAGTGGTGATCATAGCCTCAGTAAATTCTTATGAAAAAACCTGTCTGGTAACGGGACAGGGAAGCTTCACAGGCAGACTTGGTGGCTCACACTGAGAGAGTAGCCAGACTGTAGCCATTGACTTCCTCTGTGCTGAGGAGCTGCCTGGCTCCTTTGGTGTTACCTTGGTCTTTCAGGGCTTTGGAATGTCTGTCACTGCCATCCTTTCTAGATGATAGAATCTGTGCCTGTGCTGAACATCCTTACTGGGGGCTGTAGGAATCTTGTGAGGATAATAGACCTTGTGAGTTCTTGACAAGAGCAACCATCAGAACTCCCGAAAGGCTTTGGTAGGGATGAGGTGAAAAGGGCCCAGGAGAGTGATAATGTGCAGGTTTCTGTTTTGAAGCAGGATTGTTAACACTTTGAGGTGAGAAGGAAATGAAACAGTTTTGGTGTCCTTTTAGAAACAAACAACCGAACAAACAAACAACCCTTCTATTTCTGAGCAAAGTGAAAGGACCTTGTACCCCAGTAGGGAACCAGGAAACGAGTCAGCAGGCCTGTCTCTGTCAGGTGCTCTTGGACACTCTTCCATCATAGATGGCAATCAGCAGCAGCTCCCCTCTGAGCTGTGCGTGGGTCAGGTGACTTAGTCCACTTGGACGGTCTCTGCAAACATGCCTTCCTCTTTGTTGTGTTAAACAAGAACTTTTATTTTTGACAAAGTGAGACAAACCCATCTTTGCAATTATGTTGCCTAGGCTTGCTTCTTTTGGGAAATTGATACAGGAGTACAAGAGATGCCAGTCCACATGTGTCACTTTGAAAAGAAAAGCTACGTTATATACATTTGGTTTTGTTCTGTTCCCTGTACATGATGTTAATATTTTAATTTCCTATGTCATTGGATGTTCTTCAGAAACGTGTTTTAATTGCTGTGATGTTGCATTATGTATTGCATGCATTGTGATGCATCAGGATACCACTTCCCTTATAAGTAACAGCTCCTTTCCAAGAATAGAAGTTCGTTAATATCAGGTAAGGACACATGGCCACTTTTTATTGGAGAAGAGTTTGAAGTATTTTATGTCACCTCATGCAGTAGGCTGGAGTGTAGCAGTATTTTTTGATAAAGTTCATACTTGTGGAACTGATAATGTAGAGAGAATTCATGATAAACCACGGTTGCCTATGTTGTTTTAATTAAGATAACATTAGTTAGAGAAGCAGTGACAAACTATTTAGTCACCTTGTGCATGTGCCACATTAGATAAGCTCTCTTAGGCCTCTGGAAAGCCTTTCATTTTCTTTTGTTGGGAAGGCGATGCCCATTGCTTTGCCCAAAGCTTGTGATTTTTTTGTGGCTGGGCAAATGTATAAAATTGTAGTTACCGTCCTTTTCAGTACATGGCTTGTGAAAACTTTTTTTTTTCTTTTGGTACATAAAAATTTAAGGGAGAGGTTAGCTGCGAGAGAGAGCATCTATTATTGCATCCCGAGATCGTGACTCCATCTCTCGTGTCCCTACCTGTCTGTGTAGCAGCTGGTCTGTTTTGTTTGCCTGAGGTACAGTCGTCTGGTCCTGGCCTGCCTGTCTATATACTTGCCTATTTTCCCACCACCTGACCATCTTACTGTCTCTGCCTACTTCACTCATTTGTCTGTTTCCAGCCTTGTTTGTTAGTTGTTCCTGTTGATTCACCTATCCATGTCTCTGTAGGCCGATGTCAGCCATCGGTTTCCAAGGCAAAGGGTGATGTTGAGAGGGTTATAACCATCTGTCGCATTTCACCCAGAGGATCTAAGGCATGAGGTCATGAGAAACAGAGAGTGAAAAGGACAGTAAGTCGGCCATTTTCTTTTGGATCAAGATCTGAAGGGATATTCAGAACTGACTGGGTCACACATTCTATAAGATGTATAGGGTGTTCTTAAAAAAGAATGCATTTTGCTTGTTGTCATTCCAAATGGCATTTTTTTGCTAGCAAGCATTCACAAAGATATGGAATAAACAAAAATTGTTTAGGTGGAGTTGGAAAATTTGCAGAGATGCCCAAAGGCCATGTCTCCAAATGCATGGACTTGCAAAATGCATATTGCAGTATTTCAGGAGGTTAGATTCATGGTGATGGATTGGATGTGGACAAAACGGAAGGAGAGAATGATGGTGGCCAGTTCCCTCTGCAGCTGAGAAAGCTCAGCTCGTACTATTTGATCTTCTCATCAGCCTCGACCTGCAGCTGGAATCACAGTTCTGGATAAGGAAGAGGAGCCTATGAGAAGCTATATGATGTGTCCAAGTTTATATGTCTCCTGTGTAGACCAGAGACTAGCTTGACTCTCAGGGTGTTATTTTCTGCAGTCATCAATATAGAATGCTTCAGAATCCTGAGCTGTGCATGTCTGTCACCTCTCCGCTTCAAACCTTAGAATAGTTCAACCTTGTAAAGGGCCCTGCAGATAGCACAGGTTCCAACCCCTTTCTTGAGAGGCGAGAGGGTTTTTATGCAAGCATGGTAAAGGCAGCCGTAGCATATGGACAGAAGTTCAGTAGTATAAACATTTCTCTGCATGGTAAGGTCTTCAGTTCCTCTTACCCTGACCCAAGTCTAATTCCTTATATCACCTGACCCAAAAGACAGGTGTTTTCCACAAGATATGTTCAAGGAAGGTGAGCAGTCAGAGAAATGAAGGAGATTTCCTCAAAATGCAGTGTGCTCTAGAAAGCCGAAAAAATAGCTATTGTAGTATCTTCTGGCAGGGCAGCTGTTCTACCCACAAATGAGCCTGAAAGGGTAACGGTGTGGCTCTTAACTTTCCCATAGGTTTGAGAACTGCTCCCCCCTTTTCCTTTCTTTTTAATCATGCTAAACTGTAGCTTTGCTCACAACGCTGTATTCTGGGTAGGAGCTCCTTTTGGCATAATTAAGAATGAAGAAGGAAATGACAAAGATTCTCTGCTATAGAACTCATCACACATGACTTTATTTCTACATTTAGTTCTTATCTTATTCTTTTTTTTTTTTTTTTGGTGTTTTGAGACAGGGTTTCTCTGTGTAGCCCTGGCTGTCCTGGAACTCATTCTGTAGACCAGGCTGGCCTTGAACTCAGAGATCCACCTGCCTCTGCCTCCCAAGTGCTGGGATTAAAGGCGTGCACCACCTCTTATTCTTTAAACATTTAACTGCCTGCTGTGTACCGTCCACTGTGTTATCTGGCAAGGGCATACCAGAACAGAGGTCAGTCAGCAAACTGTCTGCAAGGCACTGCTTTCATCTTTGTGGTCCATATTGTCTGTCTTGAGCTCCCAACTCTACTCTTAGACAGTACGTAAAATACTTGAGTTTTCAAGAGACAGGACATAAGCAATTATGTAGTTATATGCTCCAATAAATTTTATTAAAAGAAAACATGCCATGAATTGGCTTCTGCTTGTGGATAGCACTTGCCTTCTAGTCCCTGACGATAGTGTAGTGGCTTAGCGTGAGCTGTCAGTTTGACACTGCCTATAATCACCTGAAAAGTGTCTTAATTGAGTAATTGCTTCAATCAGGTTGACCTGTGGGCATGTGTGTGAGGGAGTGACATAATGTTAATTGGTGGAGTAGGTAGTCCCGGGCTTTATAAGCAGGCAGCTAGGGCATGAACATGAATAGGAAGTTGAGCCAGGAAGCAGAGTTTTTCCATGGATCCTCCACAGTTGCTGCCTCCAGACTCCTAACTAGAGACGGACGGATTATGACGTGGAAATCTAAGTCAAATAAACCCTTTTGCCTCTTCAGTTGCTTTGCTCAGGGGTTTGTCACAGCAACAGAAACCAACTCGGAGTATGGATTTTGTCTGGCTTTTACATTATTTGGTATGTGATGGATGCCTGATATGTGTTTGTTGAGTGTCTGTATTAATTACTACATGACAGAATGCTTTGATCTGTAAGAGCTCAGAGGGGAATGGGAGGTGTAGGAAGCTTACACGGGCAGTTTGTACACTTTAAGAAACCGTAAAGGACCATGGAAGCAAAGGGAGGGCTGTGTGTGATTTAGGGGAATTGGGTGCTCTATGAAATGGATCTGGAAGGTCACTAGGCAGAGATGGGAGAATGGCATTTGAGGTGGAATTGCACCTAAAAGAGGCAAAAGAGGTGACAGTCCTACCGAATAACAAGCAGATCAGAAGTGCTCTAATCTGAGCCTCCTGACTTGTCTGATCTTCACGGTTAGTTGCTGATAAAACTGGACTTTCCTTGCACTTCTTACAGATTTGGGGTTTGTAAGGCACCATTAGTACTTGGAAAAGATCTTGATTTGAGAAGATATGCTGGAACCATTTCCCATTGGAAATAGCATTGTAACTTTTCCAGTAAGCAGGATCAGTATTGAGCAATGGTGTCTAGACCTATAGTTAACTCCTTCCCTTCTGTGCCATAGAATGGAAATCTACCCTACCTGTCTGCCTTCATATGTTCCTTGAGCTGGTGGGAGCACTTGCAACCGTTTTACAGTGAAGTGGCATATTGAGCTCGTGAGACTTGTGTGGATTTGAACGATGGTGTCAAGTTTGATGTAGCTACTAGATCCACTGCTTTTAGGTTCCTGGTTGGAAGATGAATGAAGTGGAGAACTAATTAGAATGACCTCACCTTCAATGAGGAGGTTAGTTTAATGCTCGAGCTTGGTTTGTAGTGATCTCTGGAAGGGCTAGGATGCCTTTGAGAAGGTGGCAGTTGGGAGGGAATTCAAGCCTGTGGGGTAGACTGTTGTTTGGCTTCTGTTACTCACTCACCAACAGAACTTGAGATAGTTTGAGCATACTTGGTTGTTTGCAGATCGGTTGTCAGAAAAGTGAAAGTATCCCAGAAGCACTGATATACAAAGGTGCTGTCTCTTAAACTTCCTTTAGAAAGTGGTTGAATTCCCAGTTTTGGCTGAGACCTTTCTTAACAGCTCTTCTGATAGTTAAATGTCAGCAACTTCAAAAAGAAATGTCAGTAAATTATCACAGGAAGAAATTGCACATTTATTTACGTGGAAATATTTTAATTGACCTTAAATTTATAGCAAATACCAAGTAATGTCTCCTTTTTAATAAAAAAAATATTTTTGTTGTTGTTTCTTTAGTGATCTGTTTTGGTTTCTGTTGGTATGATGACCACCATGACCAAAAGCAACTTGGTGAGGAAGGGTTTGGTTTTTTTTAAACATACAGATTATTGTCTATTGTACAGTGATACCAAGGGAGGAGCTTGAAGCAGAATCTGCTGAGTGCCAATCAGCGGCCTACTCTGAGGCTCAGCATGGGTACTATACCTATACAATACAATTCCTATTCCTCCTAGACTCATAGTCTATTGCCAACATGGGCTGGGCTCTCCTACATCCACTAGGAGTCACGAAAATGCCCCACAGACATCCCAACTGCCAATTTGTTGGAGGCTGTTCTTCTCTTCAGGTTTTCATTTCCCATCATACAAACCTTTGGAAATAAAGGTTTTATTTCTCTTAGACTATGGTTATTTATTGGATCTTTGTTCCTTCTGATATATGGTGAGTTCTTTAAAGAAGAAACATTTAAAAATTTTATCTCTGCATCCTCACAAAAGTCTGGCTTTGCTGGCCTTGGAAAATATATTTACTTTAGGGAATATGCATAGAAATGGCCTGTTCTATGCTGAACTTATCCTTACTTTGCAGTTCTCAGCCCAGAAACATTTTATTGGGCATCTGACTTTGTGTCATGTGTTGTGTCATCTGGTGTCAGGATTTAGAAGTCAATAAAACATAGATATGGTGTGGTGATTGCATGCTTGCAAACCTGGGCCAAAGGAGGCAAGACCTGGAGAACTGAGTTCAAGGCCATCCTGGGTAATATATCTAGCCTTTCTTTCAGACCAGCTGATCCAAACAAAGATATAGTTGATTTGTCTGGAGGTGCTACATTTTGGTGGAATTATTGGCAAATGCAATGCCTTACAGAAATTTGAACTAAGTACAAATCTATGTCAGAATGTGGAGACAGTTGATTTTGCCAGTGGGAGTCAAGAGAGTCTTCAGCACAGAGCATTTGAATTGAGTCTTACTGTGTTCTGGTCTACTTAGTATTGGTTTGATTGTCAGTTTAAAAAAAAAAAAAGTAGTTATACATATAAACAGGCAACATGGTTTTTTTTTTGGTCATTTTGTAATCAGTCCTCCTGAAGATTTCATAGTAGGGTAATTTTCATGTGTGATAAGACAAGAGAGGTACATGTTTCCTGAGGTCATCTGAAGGTTTCTCATGGTCTGCTGGATAGCAGCGTGAACTGAATGGGATAGACAGCAGCAACAGTAGTGACACTGGAAAGAGTATCTTAGCTATGGATGCTCTTCCCTTCCAAGGATTTACTTGTCCAGCCGCAGTTCTCTGGTATATTCCATTACAGAGTTCTCCGAGAGGTGGAGCTTCGGCTTTCAGGCCCACCAGTTTCAAATCTGACTCTGCTGCACACTGTATGGTGGAGGGTTGCCTTGGAAATGGTGATAATGAGAAATACCTCACAGAATTGTGGGGTTCAAGGCGGGTATGTGTGACTGCAGATTTTCTCTTGGTGTCAGGACATGTAAGGTCAGATGCCTTCAGAGGCAGGCAAGTCCTGAATCAAAAGGCACTTTATTCAGAGTAACCTTTCCTCTCTTCAAGGTGTGGAGGACAGGAAACATTTTGTTCCTCCTGCGTAATAGCACAACTATTCAGATGGTGCAGGACTGGCTGCTGGCTCTATTCTCTGCTTGTGTGTGGTGAAAGAGCTTCAAGGTGTGACAGAAGCAGGCAAGTCCCACCTCTGAAAGAGGTGGCAGGTAACTGGGCCTGCCACTTATTGCCACGTAGGATTCAGTTGATGTGAGGTTCTATGTAAGTCCTTTGTTTAAAAACAGAATGTTGTCATATGATTTAGATGCTTTGAAAACACTACGTGGACACGTGGAAAATGCAGCCTGTGATGTCCGTCAGTAAATCAAACGTTCCTCCAAGCAGCATCAGGGTTTGTTCAAATTTCCTCCTGTGTGCTCCCAGGAAGGACTCATTTGAGATTCGAGCTTGGGCTGTGCTTCTCCAGTTGCGGCTTCTGGGTGCATTTTTTTTTTTTTTTTTTTTAAACTGTGCATGTTACCTTCATTCGGAGTGGCACTATGAAAAAAAAAAAATACACATGACATAACTTAGAATTTCCATCACCCTCTTGCTTCGTAGTGAATGCTTGCAAACACTGCACCTGTCCTGTGTGCTAGGAACATCTACATTTATATATGTCATGTAATCATCACAGTAACTGAAGAGGTGTCTCATTTCATGCATGAAACACATGGGAGCTCAGAGCGATTGAGCATCATTTCTGAGGCCACAAGGAATGTTGCATGATGAGTGTTCACAGCGAGTCCTTCAAAGTCATATGTGCCAATAGTTTTCAATCCCGATGGTTGTTAGGCTCACCAGAGTGTCTCTAAAACTGCTGCTGTCCAAGCCCACTCTCAGAGTCGTGAAAGCTGAGTATCTAGGCTAAGACCCAGCTATGGGCACTGTGCACCTCTGCTTAGAGAGAGAGTGAGGAGGGATGGCCTTAACCTTTCTTCTTGGGCTGTGCACTCCAGATCCTTAGTTGGCAAAGCAGTGACTTGCACCTGAAGAGCTGTATCTTTACCACAGGAGGCTTGCTGTCCAGTGAGGGAGACAATGTATGCATGCTTCTATGAGATAAGCAATAACAGTAATGGTCAGAATTGTTTCAGTAATATACAAAATGTTTTATCTCTTCAATGCTATTTGAAGAAGTTGTCTGGTACATTGAGTGTGCTGTGTGCTAATTTTTAGTCATCTTCCTGTGTCTGTGTGTGTGTTAAAGAGGAAGGGAGGAAGGGAGAGAGATATTGATTGATAAATTGGTTGAGTTAGGCAGTAGGGGTCATGTTCATATTACTTGTTTGGACACAGTCTTTCATGAGACAAATAGAGATAATAAGCAGAGCATCCTAAGTTTTGTTAACCAACTATCAGTCAACGTGCCTTCAGCACCAAGAGTAGACATTTCTCCAGTGTGCCTGGAGCTCAGCTATTTTCTTGTCCATCTGGAAAACTTTTCAGGTTACTCTGAGCCCACCATGCAGAGGAGTAGTTTTCACTGTTATTCACTCGGTACACTAAGGGTGGCTAACATTTCTATTAAACACCATGGGCTATGGTGGAAGGTTGGCAAGCTGAAGCAAGGGATAACTAGAGAAGAATCTGGAACACAGTTTCAAGCTCCGCTAACCTAATAGAGTGGCTCCGGTGTAGGGATACCTTAGGGAGAACACCATTTTCTAAGAATAACAAATGATCTGGACGGTTAGAGCTTCAGCAGCAACTTGCAGCAAATGGCTTGTGAAGCATCTGGTAACTGATGGACATTGGTGATAGTGTAGACAATTGCTGATGGTCCAGGCAATGCACCCATATTGATAAATATACTGGTGCCATTGGGCATTCCTTGGTTGTCTCACCGTTGCTGGTGGATCATGGTGGGTCATAATGAAGCAGATAGAGTCAGCGGTGCGCACATTATTGTTGGAAACACATACATGGACATCTAGGTTGCTTTCCCCGGGGAGAGGAGAGAGTGGAAAGAGCCCATAGTCTGGATTGATAAATTGTATTGAGGGCCTGACCGTTCCACCTGGGGCTGACCGTTTCTCAGCTTTCTCAGTAAATCACTTGTTCTTTCTGCACTTCTTTTGCTTCATAGATAACAAGAGACAGTGAGTTTTGCCTCATTTACTTCACAGCTTTCATAGGCTGGCTGAGCACCTGGGAGAGCAGTTGAAGAATGACAGCTTTAGTCACATGAAGATTGTGGTTTAGGAGGTGTACGTGTGTGCTTTCCCTTGTGGACAGACTGATGATGATCCATGATTTTCCTATTTAAATTTAGCCTGAAAGCTCTTGGAGGAAGCGGGAGGTATCCAAAGCTGTATTTGGCTTTCTCTCTCATTGTCCAGCAACTGTATGTTCTGTGTTTCAAAGATAAAAGTTGAATCAGTCACAGCCACAGCTGAGTGCACAGGCCAATGACATGGATGAATACTTCTCATCTGATTCATTTCCATGGCACATGCCATGGGTGAGGAAGCTGGTTGTTTTGCAGATGGGCTGTTTGACAAAGGGGAAAAAGTTGGGATTCGCTTACTGTAAATTGCAAGTAAGAAACAACAGAAAATTAAATATTAGGAGAACTTGGCTATCACCAAACCACATACTTTCACATCAGCAAACCGTGCAGTTCTGAGTTGAGTGAAATACGAAACTTCTTGCCGACCACAGAGAGTAAAATGGAGTACTTTTGTTTCATTATTAATATCATTGTCCCTGTTTCTTTAAATGAGAATTGATAGCAACCATAACAGAATATTTTTCAAGAACAAATATGAGAGGAAAATAAACAAGATAAGCACACGCATGCATGCATGCGTGCGTACACCCACCTACACACACACACACACACACACACACTCTATCACCATGAAATGCAGTATTTAGAGAAGCTTGGCTTTTATCTGTTGTTAAGTCAGGAGAGTCTAGGAAAAAGCTATGTGCCCATCAAGAGAGAGCTGTGCCTAAAGGCTCCTTGACTGCCCTCCATAGCCCTGGCTCTAGAAGATGACAATGTTACATTGTTACAAGGGCCGCCTTATCCTGTGATGTTTAGGAGACTGTGAACAGGTGGACTGTGTTTCTTTCCTGTCTGTATCAAGGAGACACAGGCCAGGGATGCTTGGTGGCAGATGTGTAAAAAGGTTATAAAGCTTAAAAATGAGTGGCCACTTCCCTGTGATGAAAAGATACTCATTTGCTGTTCTCTTACACATTGTTGTGAGAAGTTAGCAGCTGGGGGTGGGGTGGGGTGCTCAGCAGATGCAGGTTTCCATCCTTCTACCTAGTGACTAAAACCTAGGGGGATCCCATATCTAATGTTTGACAGCTATTCTCAGGTAGTTAGAGTTTGTAATTACTTATTGACCTTTACTTCCCGAGGGTTTGGGATGTAATGCCAGTGGGAAGAGAAGCTGAGCAGAGTGGTTGGTTGGGTGTGTATGGCTGAGTAGAGTTGCCTCCCCCTTCCCCAGCCAACCCAAGTGTGGACAGGACAGGAAATTAGCTACTGAGTATAGATTTCTTGCCAAACCTTGGGTTAGGTGTGGTATTTTACTTAATTTCCACAGTAGCTTGTAGCGGTATAACTTTAGCTTACTGTTCACACCTACAGCAACTGAGGTGCTAGGAGAATAAAGAACTTCCCAGTTGGCAGAGCATTAAGCAGCTCCAGAGGCTTTCGGTTGCTATCTGGCTCATGCTCGTTCTGGTATAAAATAGGTGGTAGAGAGCTGGGTGCTGTAGTCTGTGTAGCTGCGCTCTCTCTGCTTTCTCCCCTGAGTATCTTACTGACCAGTCTTTCTTCAAAGAAAACAAAAAGTTGATTTTAATAAGCAACACAGGATATAGAATAAACTAAAAACCTGTAGACAAATTTCCTTTTTTTTTTTTTTTTTTGTTTGCTTTCACCAGGAAAGACAAATTCTTGACAATTCCTAAGTACCCATCCAGAGATGAATAGGATTTTCTACACACACACACACACACACACACACACACACACACACACACAATCTAACACTGATGTCCATGTAACATGTACATACTGCACCATATTTAAAGTCTCTACAAAGGATCGTCACAAACAAATTGTTTTGCACCCTGCCTTCTTGTGTATTCATGCATACTTTGGATATGTCATTTGTGTATCAGTTGCTAATATGTGGTACCTTGTTTTAATTTGAATGTGTTTATAAGTGAATTTGAACATAATTTTACATAGGCTATACCTGTAACTACCTGACTTTTCTTTTTTGGCAGTTGCCCTTTGATTTTTTATTGGGTTATTGAGAGGTTGCTTTTGATTTGCTGTAATGAAAATTTGGGGCACTGTGGCTCTGTCTCAGCTGCAGAACTCTGCTTGCTTAGCATACCAGAAGCAGTGGGTTAGAGTCATACACTATAAGATGAAATGTCAAAATCTACCAACTAGCTAACAAACCATAACTCCTTAATCTGTGGGGCAGCTGTAGCACTCCACTAAAAAAAAATAAAAATAAAAATAAAAAAAAATGTATGCTAGCAGTTTTACTTTCAGATTTTAAAAACCCAGATTATTGGAGGCTACTTAGAAATGTCTTCTGTCCTGTTTTAATATTAAACATTTCCCCCGGTTTATTTGGTCTTCTATCTATTTTCTTCTTTTCTTCCTTCTCCCTTCTGACCACTGAAATTATATTTTAGTAAAGATATAAGATAGGCAACCCTGTTGATATTTTCTTTTCTAGCTAAATTTCCCAGCAGTATGTGTCAGGGAGTCCACGAGTCCACCTTCTTTACATTGATTGAAGAGCCATCTTTGGGGCTAGAGAGAAGACTTGGTGTTAAGAGCACTTACTGCTCTGGTAGAAGCCTCGGGGTTTGGTTCCCAGCACCCTGGCTAGGTGGCTCATAGCCACCTGTCACTTCCGCTCCAGGGGATTCAGTGTCCTCTTCTGGCTTCAAGACTACCTGAGCTAATGCAGGCATACAGACATGCACATAAATAAACTCAAAATGTTCTTTACAAACAAAAGCTGTGGTTTCTTCATATTTATTCTTCAATGCTTAAATATTTATGTTTTTTTAATTTTTAAATTTGAATTAATTAATTTTTACCGCATGTGAGTGTTTTGGTCGCATGTATGCCTATGCACCATGTATCCTATCTATTATGTTTAAAACATGCATACTTATTTTGACAGGCCAGAAGGGGGTGTCTGATCTCCTGGAACTGGAGTTACAGACTTGAACCACTATGTGAGTGCTGGGAATTGAGCCAGTCCTCTGGGATTGTAGCCCATGCTCCGAACTACTGAGCTTTGTTAATGCTTGGAAGGATGCATGGCAGCTTCAATCTTTTGTCCCAGGCACCTGTCACCTCTGCACCACACTTTCATATTTAACAGATGGATAATATAGTATCTGCTGGGGTCACCTCACTCTCTTTAGTTATTTTTCCAAGAAAATTTTTGCTTTTAGTCCTTGCTTATTTTTTCCATGAACTTTAGAATAAACTTGTCTAGTTCTAAAAATAATTCTCTGCTGATATTTTTATGGGAATTGCTTTCCACTTATTCAGAAACCATGTAAACTGTGCATTATAATATGTTAGTTGTTTGTCTGTTGTTAAAATCTTTGTGTGATGCTGGGGATGGAGTCCAGTGTCACATGATTGCTAGGCAAGTGTTTTATAGCTGAGCACTGTCCCCATGACATCTGATGTGTCCCCAGGAGCATGTACATATTGTACATATTTCTTCACAGAGACCATTAATGCTTCTTACATGTCTACCTTCCTAGGCATTTCTGCCTGTCATAATTAAAATAATGCATTCTGCTATTTAATTGTATGTATGTATGTATGTATGTATGTATGTGCATGTATGTATGTGTAAAGCCTTGAATTCTGTATACTGACTTTCTTCTAAGCCATTTTGTCAAGTTTTTACTTTACTTGAATATTTTTAGGTAGACCTCTTTGATGGAGCTGTTACATCATCTGCTCCGCACTCACCTTTTGGCTTGTGCCTTTAGAATGCTGTAGGTTTGTTTTAATCATGCTGCTTTCTCTAGAAGAGTATGCTTGACGCTTGCCTTAAGAGGAAGAGTAAACATCCTATTGCACTTGGCTTCAGTGGAAATGTTATTAGTTGTGATGTGGCTTCTGGCATATGTATCATGTGAAAAAGCATGCACACTTATTTTGAGAGATTTTATTTTAAAACCGAAGCTGATCTGAAATGCCTATCTAAATCTTTTTTAGATTTTTTTCATTTAAAAATGGAAATCATACATTTCAAGAAAATGGCTATTTTTTATTCTGTACATTTGCTGTGATAATATAAATAAAAATTCAAAAATGATACACTCATATTTAATCAGAAATTGTGTGTGTGTGTGTGTGTGTATCGAGACTCTGGGAGTTAGTAATTTTAAGTGATGTTTGTATCAATTTTTTTTTTGTCAGATTGCTTGGAAGATCTTCTGTGAAGAGTATGCGTTTATTAACATTTTCAACTTTTAACATCAGCGTAGTGCTTAAAATAGTGCAAGTTAATGAAGGTTATTTCCTGTTTTTAAAACTAATTTTAATATATTCATACATACAACTTATTCTTCAAAAGGGTTATAGAATTCCCTCTGAAGCTACCTTAACTTGGTATGTGTGCGATGTGTGTGTAGATTTATTCTGTTTAAAAATTTAATATCTCTTTTATGATCAATAGACTTGGTATGTATGTTTTCTGTGACCCTCTTGTTAGATTTTAGGAAACCCATCTATTTCAAGTTTATGATGTAGACTGTTACTTGTTACAACAGTGCTTCCTCAGTATCCGCTTATTTTCATCCTACAATGTTATAGTTTATAGCTTTTTGCTTTATGTATCTTCGCCCTTTTGACTGACATAGCCAAAGTAATTATTTATGAAAAAAATAAAATTTTGTTTTTTCCTTGTTTTTATTGGCTTATGTGTGTATGTTCCTTTTTAAATTTTAGTAACTTCTGTTTTGTCTGGTTTCATTTTGTACGTTTATTTTTAATTGTCTGGGTTTGATTCTCAATTCATATGTTTTATATTTGATTCTTGGTACTTTGGGTGTGTATATTGCGCCGTGTGTGTGTGTGTGTGTGTGTGTGTGTGTGCGCGCGCGCGCGCGCATCTGGAGGGCAGAGGTGAACATAGGGTATCTTTCCTTGGTTTTATGCCACCTTACTTTTTGAGACAAGCCCTCTCTGTGAATTTAGATCCACTCATTAGGTGAGGCTGGCTGGCCGGTGACCTTCTCTCCAGCCCTATTTATGGTTTAATTAATATTACTATAGTGTAAAATTTCCTCTGAGATCTTCTTTAGAGAGGTTAAATGCACTAGTTATTGTATATTATTTTGTGTTTTCTGTTTGGTTACGTGACTGTGTAGAGTTCAGTGGTATATAGATTCTGGGGAACACAGTGCAGGAACCTTGTCTGTTTTACTAATGCCTACCTTCTCATGTTCTTTACATCCCTTCGTTTATGGAAGTGCTAAAATATTTTTGGAGTTTTTTATGCTAGCTAGATGGTTCAGTGGGTAAAGATTCTTGCCGAAAAATCCTTGTAACCTGAGTTTGATTCTCAGAACCCACAGAAAGGAAGGAGGATAGAACTGACTCCACAACGCTGTCCTGTGACCTCCACGTGCATGACATGGCCCAAGTGCACACCTGAAGCACACTCAAAAGCAAAGCGCAAACTTACAACTTTATATTTGAACTTTCTGGATACCTGGTTACTGGGAGTGACTAGAAGTCAGCATGCCCCTTTCCCAAACCTTCCCCTATGCATCTCTTCTCCTGTGTCCTTTGGGATATCGTTCCTAATAAAGCTATTAATGTAAAGAAAAACAAGGAGAAGGAAATATTTTCCAGGTAAATAGATAAAACCTCTAAGCACAGCTAGAATTGGGGCTGATTCCCTGGTATTGCATATGTGCATCCCTCCTCTCTCAGATACTCTCTCTAGGTACTGCTACCATGGGGGCAGAAGGTAATGTTAGGTATGCTTCGTATCACTCCTTCAGAGCATATTAATGGTTTTATTTTTAAATTCTACTAATATAATTTCTCCTATGTCAAATAAACCTGGATAATCATTCTAAAAGATTAACCCATGAGGGAAAAAATACTTCAGTGGAATCAAGGATGCTGGGACTGAGAGGTGGCAATGATCATAGATGAGGATGAGTCTGTGACCTTGGACACATTATATCTGGACACTTTATCCAAATCTCTCAGGGTCCCAAGTCCAGCACAGAAAATGATAGAGCCAACTTGTGCTAGGGGAGGAATTGTACAGAGTCAGGAAAAAGTAGAATTTCAGCTGCTGGCCAGTTTTCTTCCTGATCTTTACCCATGATTGTTTCAAAAGCCAGCTTTAGTTCAAAACTCAAGTTTCAAATGACAGTGAAAAGAAAATTGCAAAGAAAGCAACCAATTGCAAGCCACTGTGTGAGGTAGAGCTGCTGGGGGACCTTGTGCTGGGGATCTGCTTCCTGTCTCCTGAGGGGCCTCTGCACCTTGCCCTACTGTGCACTTTCACAGGCGCTTGGCTTTCATTACCTCCTTTGGCACACCCAACATCTTTGCTGAGGCACAGGCTGCCTGCTTGCTGATTGCACAGGGGAATCTGTGATGTAGGTTCCGAGGTCTAAGAATTGCAGACTTCCATTCTAGTCTCCTGATGAAGCTGCTAATCTGGGTGCCAATGGTGGCTCTTCTACAGGGACACCTGCCCACACAGCATGATTAGAAATTATAATGACGACAATGATGAGTCTTCCAGGACACCCACGGGTTTTTTTTCCCCAAGTTGTTTCCACTAATTGTCTCCACCATAATCAGTTGGAGGAAATTTTCTTTTTCCTTCTCCTTTAATGTTTTCTCTCCTTTTCTAAGTCCACCTAAAACACTGGTGTATTTCTGGTTCAGACTAAAGGTTGTTGGCTACCATGATCAGCATATCTTTTTTCATGTTGGTGATTGGACAACTCTTAACATGTGGTATGATGAGAGCATGCTGTACCAGGAAAGAAAATATTTGGCACCAGACACCAGTAGTGCCAAATATGCCTGACAAGATTTTGGTACAGGCTCCTTCCAGTCTCTGTAACTGTGCCTCCTTTTGTCTTAAATGGGCTTCTAGTTCTCTTGTACTCAGTGTATTAGGAGTGTAAGAAGCCAATGAGGTCCTAAGTAAGGAATGCATCATTAAGTCTACACGGTTCGAGAAGAGAGTTGTTATTAAAGCTATTTTTGCATTATTGCCAGCTTAGCCAATTAAGGTTTTATTCAGTGGAGGACAATCAAGGCATGTAGGTGTGAGAACTGGGAGGCCAATTGCTATATGAAACTAGTCCTGAGGAGGGTCAGGGTAGAGCCAGAAAAATAGAATAGACACAGCACTGTTTTAAAGGACTTGTCATTGAACTGCCATCTTGAACACAGAAAAAAAAAAAAAAAAGCCACGGGAGCTGGTAGTCAGGGAGGAAAGCAGAACTCGGGAATGAAGAGTCTCCATGAGAGGGCAAGGGGAGGGAGCAGAGTAGGTGGCTGGAGTTTGGGTGTGTGTCAGTGGAATGACGATCTGGAGGCAACCCGAGCAATTAGGCAATTAGAAAAATGACAGCACTGCCTCTGGACCTGCATATCTGGACTGTGGAGGACAGGCAGGCACACACAGGGTGGCTGTGGGGAAGACAGCATCTTCAGAAAAGAGCCTTCTCCAAGAATGCTCTCCAGGCAGGGCAGCAAGTGGTTCCAGTGTCTACTGCCGGGAGAACCTCCTCATTGACTCTCTTTACTGCCTGCTACTTGTGCAGTGCTTGCCTTCCCATATCTGAATATATATCAGGGGCTACCTTTTCATTCAAAGTCTGATTATTCAAGGAAGTTCTTACTAGGGCTTCTAATGGCTAGGAGCTAGCAAAGGGAAATTGTGGTTTTCTCTGCTCATCTGGAATGTTTTGGGGTCCATGATATTTCTATGATACTCACTCTAAGAGAAAATGTTGTTCTAATGGGTTAAAGAAGCCCATTTTCTGCATAGGTCAGTATTTTGGTTATAGTTCAGTGGGATCTAAGACATAGACTATTTTCTAAACTCTTTTATTTATTGGAACACTTCAGTTTGTAAACTCAGCTAGGATGGTATTAGCTTTTATTCTTCCTATCTACTGACATGCAGAATAGAGTGGATATTTAGTTTTTTCCTTTTTCTTTCTTTCTGTCATTCTATTTTCCTTCCTTCCTTCCTTCCTTCCTTCCTTCTTTCCTTCCTTCCTTCCTTCCTTCCTTCCTTCCTTTTCTTTCTGGTTGATTTTTTTGATGAGTTAAGTATATTGAATTTAAAAATTGTGAATTCTCATGGAAATTTTTAGAAGACAAATTTCTATAATTCATTCAAAAGGCTTTTTTTCCCCCTAAGCAGGGCTACATAGTTCCACAGCCTCTGCAGGGGGACAAAAACAACTGGACATGCAGAACATCAGCAAATCTGTCAGTATGTTGCCTAGTGTCTTTCTGGTGAATAAGACAGGACCATGTACTCTTTGAAACCTTCTGACAAGGTCTAGAAAGATGGTTCTTTGTTTTCTGAGACAGATACTCACTGTTTAGCCTAGTCTTGTCTTCAAATGAATCCTCCTGCCTCAGTCTTCTGAGAGCTGGGGTTACAGGTGTCTATGTACCAGTGGGATCAATTGGAAAGATGATTATTTGATTGTTGCCAGCTCAGACAATTAACTATTTTTTAATTAGTAGAAATGGGAATTTTACAACAATCAATTTTTTCTTATGGTGACGGGGGCAGTGTTGGCTTCTCTCATCCACTTATTTATTTAAAAGAAACTATTTAACTCAGCTCTTCTTTCATCTACTTTCACTGAGTCATGGAAATGCTTTTAGTTTTTATGAGACAACAGAACACAAGTTGACACCGTCTGATGCCCTTTATTGTTCACCCTGCCTGCTCTCTGTCTGAGGGACTTTTCATTGGTCTGTAGGTGGTCTGAGTGTGTTCAGCCCCCAGTCACATTTCCCTGTGGGTGCTGATGAGCTGTAGACACAGAACAGCACACCCCTCCCTAGCTTTCTCTCATGTTACTAACTCTCATGAGCAAGATGTGCTTATCGGAAATTGACCTGCTGTAGCATGACTATTATAACTACAAATTTTATTCTTTTTTCCTAGTGCATTTTGCGCATTAGGATCCAATTAAGAATATTCTTCTATACTTGCTCATCATGTCTTTAACTGCTTACAGGCTTTTCCAGTGTTTTATGACTTGGATACTTGAGAAGTGTCATGTTTCAAGGCCTGGCACATCATATAATCTATAGAATATTGTTTGCTTAATACTTTCTTGTGATTAGATGAGGTGTATATTTTGAGTAAAAGATTTATTATTATTATTATTATTGTTTCATGTCAGTGAGTCTATGGGTTCAATGTGACTCATGACTGGTGATATTAACCTTAGGGGAGCCATATTTGCTTTGTTTTATGGTAGAGTGGAAGACTGTTATCTTGTACTGTTTACATTTTGACACCTTTGCAAATTATGGGCTAGTATTCATATTGACTCACAATGGAAAGCCAAGACTCAAAAGCACATGGCTTCCTAACCTTAATAGACTATATGATTCATATCTAAAATCCATGTTGAAGCTTGTGTTTATGGCTTTCCATCCTTAATCCTGAGGCCACTCGATGGATGAGATGAATTGTAGTCATGAGCTTGTGTGTACCTAGTTAGTGAGTAACACAAAGACTGGAGCCTGGTAAAAATAACACGAGTCTCCAGTGGAAAGGTATATAGTAGGGAATATCAGAAGGAGTGAGAGGTTTCTCTTTTACATCGACTTCTGCAACCATCCATTCTTTGGTAATTATGGCTTAATGGATGCCCACCATTCATCCCGTGGAGACGGGTGATGGAGAGAGTGTTGTTTTGACAAGGGCATAGGAACTTCTTCAGCCAGAGGCCCAGATACAATGGATGAGAGGTTTTCACAGTACTTTAAGTGTCTTCATGCACCAAGCCTTCATACTTTTGTTGAGCTTTTCCTCCTTTGTGCTCTTTTCCAAGGATGCACAGAGGCTTGGTGAGAAGAAAGAGTGGCAGTTCGAGCTAGATCAATAACATGGTCTCAAGCCACAAAAGGCCTCAGGGTAAAAACCCAAGTCTCAACCATGATGCTCTCTGTGTCTGTGGGATGACTGCCTCTTCATCTGTACCCCTTGGTCTTGTTTGCTTTCCTCATGTTCACATGTGGCCTGGAACGGTTTTGTAACCATGGCAATTTGCCATTACAGTGCCTTACAGGCTTTTGGTCTTAAGGTGTACAGTGAGCAAACTATGTCTGAATCGTGAGAACGATTACAAAATTTATCTCTTCATCTTCAACAGATGCTGTGCTCTGCTTATAGGCTGGGAGGGGGAAGGCAGTAGAGAACTGGAGATATGCTGTCCAGTGTGACAGCCCCCGTTGCCATGTGTAGTTCTTGAGTACTTGAAGTCTGGTTGGTGCTACATATTTAAAGGATGATATTTTGGATATATTTGTGAAATAAAATTTTAACATCTTTAAAAGTTACTAGAGATCTCAAAATCATGGGTATGGCATGTGTTCTATGTCTGTTGAAGAGTGCCTGGTTAGAGCCTGGGGAGAATACAGAGCACAGGAAAGTAACCCATGTTCTTATTCTGATTTCTACTAATATTGGCATTGGAAGGGAAAGCTTCAGCAGTCATAGTTTTCATTAAAAATATTCTGATGTAGGAGAATTGGCTGCTTTTATATTATTGCTTGGACTGGAGAATAATATGGCATTTGGTATTTTCATAATTGAGAACATAACTTGCTGACTTTAAAAAAAATCACAACAGTTTGTGCTTGGCCACAAGGATCAGATTTTGGCTTTTTGAAAGTAGGGACTGAGACTTTTCTCTTGCTAGCATCTTCTGCACTGCCTAGAGGTCCACACACATGTATTCAAGGTAACCAGCTGGCTCGTTAATAAACTGAAATGCTTTGAAAAGGAGACTATTTTGTGAAGCTACCCCATACTTAGCGGGAAAGAGAAATGCCTACCATAGAGGAAGTAACTCATTTTTAAAAAGAGAGCTACCAAAAATAAAGAACAAAGCAAGTGTTTCTTTACTTCTTGATTTAATTACTATTCTCATCAGGTGTCCCTGTCAGCTCAGCTCCTGATCAAGAATCTTTCAAAATACATAGTCTCACACCCCCTCTGGGTGAAGGAGACAGAAAAGGATGCTGCCTGAACATGTAAGCCCTCACCTCTGCTCAGATGTTCTATCTGAAGCCTCCAGTCTAGATTATTCTCTGTTCTCCTGTTCTTTGATCCTTTCTTATGCTTATCTATCAATGAATGTGGGGTAATAGTGGAAGAGTGAACTTAATCTTAGACTAAATCGACATTTACTCTAGTTATTTTTATGACACTTTATAATGAGCCAAGTGTTCTCTGGTCCTCTAGAGGTTCTCAATTTTTCATTATGTACCTTTACTATGTGCCTCTTTCTCATATAATGTGCAGCCTAGTACTTGATGAAGGACCAAGTTTTCTATATTATTTTTGTCAGTGTGAACTCAAGAACTGTTTAGGATTCCAGGGCAGCTAAAACCAGACACAGTGTAGTCTTGCTCAGAGGCTACCCTTCCAGAATCCACCTTAGCCCCTCTGCTTTATAGTTCCAATCATGCCCAGCCTCACTTTCGGTAGTATTAGAAGCCTTGATTCTCCTGTGGAACAGAATGGAAGATGCTGGTATTCCTGTGAGCTGCAACGCTCAAGACCCTTGTTTGCTTCTAGGATCTACTATTTGCTACTTGTATTGTCCCTGTAGGCAAACTGCTCCTGGTCACTGAGCATTCATTTCACCATCTGTCTGAATTGGCCAGTATCTTCTTCCTTGCCAAAGTGTTGCCATTCCTTAATGTATATAGGATACCTGTCTCATGCCGATACATGGAATCTATAAACACTAAACTAATAGATTTTTTTCACATATGTCTGATTTGCTGGTCACAGGCCAATAGCTCTTTTCTGTCCTCACTTTGGAGGAGGGAGGGAAGGGCATTGGAGTGGTTGTGTGGTGAAATCCACTTTAATTCTAGCTGTGAGAAAAAGAACAGTGAAAATGTGGTAAGCAGCAATTGCTTCTAAAAAGCTTGGACTAAAAGCACTTGATGGATCTGTGCTGGCTTCCCGGTAGACTCATCTCAGTACTGCCCGCATAGCACAATTAATAGTTATTACTTGAGAAGGAACAAATAAAAAGAGAGAGAGAGAGAGAGAAAACAAGCATGGGAGAGAGCAGACATAAAAGACCTGTGAAGCCATACCATTGAATCATCCTGGGAAAGCACAGCATGGGGGACTAGAGGGTAGATCTGGCAGCTCATTTCTCACCCACTTCCTATGCTTGGGAGAAATGTTTAAGCTCATCCTTCTTGTGTGCTGATATCTTGTCATTATCTCTTGCCATTCACCATGCATCTTCAAAAGTGAGGGTACCTTTTCCATATCCTTGCAGCAAACACACCACTATGGAGAGGCACAATTATTTTTTGGCTGAAAATGTTACAAAATTTGACATTAAGCGTGGGACGTGGAAGATCCCTGTGCCAGTAGAGTGGAGACATCAGTAACTTTGATGAGTGTAGAGAATGGCCTGTGCAAGCCTCAAGCCATGTTCTAGGTATGAAATGGACCATAGCTTCCTCTAAAGCAACTGCTCTGCCTTCAGTCCGTCCCTCTACTGCTACTAGAGTCTGTTCCTAAGAATTTGTCAGATGCAGTCTTGAAAGATCTCAGGTACAGTAAAAAGGAAGTCCGACTTAGAAGCTTAGTGTCCCAAGTGAGCATGTCATTGGCCTCTAAATTCAACATCCTAGGCAGAGTGCAAGATAGGCTCATGACTTTAGTGTTCACTGCATGAAGGAGTCTGACTGACACAGATGTGATTCCAAATGTCATGTAACGTCTGTGAGCATCAGTTTGTCGTTTGTTAAATAAAAGCGAAGTTCTTGTCAGATTAGAAGACAGCACATAAAACTGGCAGAAAATCAGCGCTCAACAAATGACTGTTGTTTTTGTTATCATCTATAAGCATAACCATTTCCCATGGCTTTCGACTTTTATCTAGATGAAATATTCATTGTGAAAGTAGTCTGCACTGGATAGATAGAGCCTATACACTTGTCTAGTACTAAAGTATCATTAATTCTCTTTTTCCCAAAGTCCGCTTGCGACTACTGTAATATAAATTCCTGTTCCTTAGTACTGTAATGGTGGTCAACTTCCGTACTTTCTTAGGCAGATTTCTGAGTGTGGCCCACAGAGCAGTGATAAAAGCCGAGACCTTGCTAGGAAGGACCTTTAGTAATCCTCACCCTGACCTGATGGTTGGTTCATGGGTCATGAGTCCTCAGATGCTGCCGGGTCTTTGTCTAACCTTCTCTACCATATGCTTGCCAAGTGTATGTTTACCCTCTTCCTGGAGTATTTGCAGATAGTTAAATGATCTTCCTGACCCTTTCAATTCACCCAAACCACCATTTTAGCTCTGGTAGTAGAAGTACTGTGGTCTTTTTCTGTACCTCATGGAGAGATCTCCTAAAGTTTTTGAGTGCATCGTATTAATACAGCTTTCTCTTGGAAAACAATGGATTTTCTTATGTCTAGAAACATTTCAGGGATGTTTTTATGTCCTGTATGACCCTAGGAGATGTGGTTACTCTCACTTCTCGGAATTTTACTCAGTGAGCTCTAGACATACACATTTGACCATGGCCCAGTGTACAAACCAAGGTTGTTTCCACCTGATTTTTTATTTTAGACAAAACTGACATAAAGTTATGATGTAAGGCCCTCATGCCATAATCTTGAGTTAAAGCAGCATGTGTACCCTTAATTTTTTTATCATCTTGTTTTCTTAATCTGTGATGTGCATACGGTTCTTTGAATGCATGATTAATATTGAGATGTTTTTGCTTTCTTCACTTTGCAAACTTCTAAAACAAGGAGGATTTTCTATCATATATGCTATACTCCGCAGGAAACAGATGATCAATGAACTTGATTGTTTCATTCTCATTAATAGATTGCTAATGTACATCTTTATCTTCCTCTTGTCTTAGGATGTCAGATCCTTTAGGGTAGGACCCCTGTCTGCTTATTACACCTATACTCTAAAATCCTCTACTGAAGTTAACTTCACTTAGAAAGTGTTTGATTAGGAAGTGGTTGAATCCAAAAGAATGCCACTTGAAAACAGGTCTACATGAACAGAATCTCTCTCATCCCTGATTCTAGGTATATCCTGGAGAAAACTTCAACTTTTTTCTTCCCTTTAGTCTAATAGGGGAAAGGGTGTTGAGGTCTGTTCTAGGACTTGCTTTTCTGGCTCTGGTTACAGATGAAGATCCTGGATTCACCTGACTGATCTCAGAGGGAGGTTCTTGAGTTGTACTTGGCTGGGAACACTTTCTATACCTCCAGTTGGGTGTTCGGTGCGGCTAGAAATATTAGACCTTCTGACTTTTATGTTCATTTTGCGCACATTGATGATGTGCGGATAAGAACCTTTTTTATTATTATGGACTTAGCCAGCAGTAACCATGGTGAGTAGACCCATCACACAGCATTTTTTTCTGAGTCAGTTTAAAATGCTGACAATTAAATATACCGTACTCTTTTAAGCAATCCATCAGTCTCCCCTGTTGTCATGGTGACCGGAGTATATTTAGAAATGTGACAAGTACACTGAGTTCAATTGCACTTTTGCCAAAACATAGTTTTGCAGCTAAAATTGAATTTCCTGATTGAAGATCCAAGTGCTGTTAGGGGGATGATCGTTTCCATCCATTAGTCTACAAGTCTAATGTAGCGTTCCGTTAAATCAGCCCTTGAGGCCCCATCATGCTATGGTGGGAATGCTAGCTGAAGTGATTTTACTTTTAGTTTATGAGGAAAAGTCAAGTGAAGGGGTCGCTGTGCTTTTTTCTTTACAAGTGAAATTAGGGCTGAGTAATAGAATTATGTTCATGATTTCCTCTTTTTGTATTTATCTGTGAATTCTGCATGACTTTTGAAGAGTCTGTTCCTCAGCATTACGCTTCTAATCTAGAGACTCTATCAGGGTTCTTGCCCTCACTCTTCTGCTTCTAATTTATTCTTAGAAAAGTGAGAACATCCTTTTGCTTTTGCCTCTGACCTTGGATACACAAGCATCCTTACATCCCTCCTTTGTCTTCTTTTTGGATTTAAAATGAAGTCTAGGGTTGTTGTCGAGGAAGAGATTTTCAGTCAGAGGAAAAGGGGGAAATATTTTGTCTCCTCTATGAACTTGGTTGGCTCCTCATTTCCTTTTCTTCCTTTCTCTTGTCAGTGCACGGCTGAGTGCGACCATGGTTTTGAGCTCCTTGCTCACTAGACCACATCCGCTGTGGAACATACATAGTTGCTGGGTCATCATCACAGTCCTGGTTTCATTCCTGGCTAAAGCTTAAGTCTTCTGCTCTTGAGTTGAGAAATCACTGCTCCTGGACCATCCTTGTTCTCTCGGGATAGTTTCGTTCAATAGAGATCTAATTCCATGTATAGCTAACTCAGTGGGTCCACAATTGGAGCAAATTTCAAACCGTTTGATCTGTTTTGAGAACATTGCACATAAGCTTTCTTGGTAAGAAATATCTTAGATAAACTGGCAATGGTTACAATGTGGTGATTGTGTCCTATCTTCTAAATGGCGAGCATACTTAGAACAATGTTGGGTTATTCATTGGCTCTGCATTGTTTTACAATGTCCTCAACATTCTTACTTTACAATAAGAAAGCAGGCTCCAAACTGTGAACAATAGGATAGCTAAGGTAATAGTGGCAACTGGATTCTGATCAGGGTGGACTTGTAACCAGTGCTTCTAGGAAGATAACAGTATAGGATAGTTAGTTTACTAAGCAATGGTCTACTGCATGGTGAACTTACATAGAGCTGTAGCTTTAGAGAGTCTGTTAAATACTAGTTTCCTAAGGATGAACAGGTAAGCAAGGATTCTCTCCTCCTGGCTTTAGAATCTGAAGAGATGCACTGATCAAGGAGAGAGCTTAAATCCCACCTACTCCAATGATTTCATCCTGAATTCCTTTAAATTCATAAAAAACCCCTTATATTCAACTGTGTTATAGCTAACATTATCTCTCATATTAGAAATTTTAAATGAGAAAAAATAACTTTAATGAAGGTGTTCATATGAAAAAGTACATGTCAAAAGAAGCACAAGAGGCACATTTCATCTTCCCTTTTCCCTGTGTGTGTGTGTGTGTGTGTGTGTGTGTGTATTTGTTTACATGTGTGCATGTGTGAATGCTCACGCATGCATGTGCACATGCCTGTGCAGGCCCAAGGTTGATTTTGGGAATCTTCCTCAATCACTCATCCATTTTATTTTTCAGGGTCTCTCAGTCTCACCCAGAGCTTACCCTGAAGGCAAGTTTAGTTAGGCAGCTCATTCGTGGGATCGCTGGTCTCCCATCTCCCAAGGCAAGAATTACAGGTGGTCGCTATACCCATCCAGTGTTTTACATGGGTTCTAGGAATTAAACTTGAGACCTCTAGCTGGTGGAGCAGGCAATGATTGTAACTGATGCTCTGCCTTCCTAGCCTGAAGAAGTGCAACTCCCAAACAAACCAGCTTGAAGCAAAAAGTGGGAAAAGCAGTGTCTACATTCTGAATTTCACTGTTGTGGCGCTTTTCCCCCCTAAATTCAAGATTGCAGAGAAAATCTAGTCTCAAAACAGCTAAGTTCTTGGAAGAGGAAGAAAAAAAGGAAAACTCAAAATAAAACCAAAATGGAATTATGGGTTTTCTGTTCTTTTTTGATAATCTACCAAAATTTTATCTTGATAATCACTCCAATTTGGTAATTTCTTAAAGATTAGTCTTGATGTGCAGTCTGAAATCATCATAGGACATCTACACTGCATGTGTTGAAATCCACTGGCTGTTCACTCTGGGTCTGTGGGGATTTTGTGACATCATGCTTCTGTCATCTTGGAGCCGCAGCTTCAGGGAGTAGGGCATGTCTACAAAGGCTGCCATGTTTCATTCTCTGTAACAAAAGCGGTCTTTGTGAATTTCACCAGCAACTTTATTGAAAAAAAAAAAAAAAGAAGAATCATGTGCACAGTAGAATGCTTCAGATGCCCACAATTCTGATTTTCTTCACTTTACAACTGAAATCGTTATTAATGATAAATGTTACTCATTGTTTTCCATGAAATGATAGGCTCTTTTGGTTTATCCATTAGAAAGCATCTATCAAATCACAGGTTTAAAAAACCTGAGTTTGTTCATCATTGTTTCTGATTCTGTGGAGTTGTCTGTTAGCATCTCTCTCTCAAGGCCATCACACTGAGATAGAGTTAAAATTATACAATTATATATAATAAATAACATAACTATATTTTTATATATAATGTTGCATTTTATATATAATTTATATAATAACATAATATTCTATGTATATATTTATACTTGTCCTTAGGAATGTTGTTGTTAGGACATTTATTGGCATTAAGAAAGGATTTCTTTAAATGAGGAAGTGAACACTTCACATTGAAGTCTCACCATTTTATAAAAAACAAACAAACTAAACCCAAATTCTCCATCTGTAGAGTTCTATCTGAAGGGGACACAGCAAAGGAGGGAAGGGGTAACGGACTTTGACACCACAAAGTTTAAGGCACGAGAAGCTAATAGTCCCCAGAGCAGTACAGATCTGCTTCCCACTCACTGTCTCCTGAGACACAGTCATTTAATCATCAGTCCAGATTCTAAGAGTCTCCCAGAATGCAGGGGCAAGTCTCCGCATCCCAGGCTGTGCCCTGTACTTGAGAGCACCTGTGAGAAGACTTGCTGGGCTTCCACATCAGAGTCATTGCACCCCTCGCTGCACTCCAGCATGTGCTACTCGATCTTGGATGAGTCCACCCAAAAGACAAAGCCTTCCATGTTGTGTGTGCAAGACAAGAAAGGCAGGATTCATGACCACATCTCGGCCCTTGTGTGTGTGGCCCTGCCCCACAGGAGCCTGAATGTGCTACAACATGCACAAAGCAGTCAGGCAACAGCAGCAGGACAAGGCTGAAATCTAGAAACAACTATTATTTTTGATTTTTCTCATAGATGCTTTGTTGGTACTTGACATTTCCTCAGAGTATTAAATAGGATTTGGAGCAGTAACATCATTATTATATATCAAGGATAGAGTCTTAAGTACAATTGCTTCTGTGCCCAATAAGAAGTAGGAAGTGCAATGACTCTAGTACCATTTGCTGTTACTGCCATGGGTCATCATAAAATCTGGTACTTATTGACACTTTCACCCATGACGATTCATAAATAGTTGGCATGAATGCTAGGTAACACAGCAAGAAGGGTTAATTGTGCCTTGGAGCTCTTCTGAAAACAGTTTTGAACTTGGAGACTCCTGCTAAGTTCTTAGGGTCTCCTACACAGTCCTGGACTCCTCCTTTGCTTTTATACTTCAATATTAAAGACAAAATCAAGCAGCCTGTACACGCTAGGCAGGTGCTCTCCCACCGAGCATGTTCCAGAACATTTTACTTTGTTTATAATGGGCATGTGATTACTTTGCAGTGTTATGCGATGGGGTGTGATGTTTTGTCCCATATGTAATATGATTGAGTGGGGGCAGTTGTATTTTTAACCTCAGAGCCCCACTTTTCTTGGGGTATGACATTTATAATTCTCTCTCTCCTCTTTCCTCCCCTTGTCATGCTCTCCTTCATCCACCCTCCCAGGAGTCAGTCGTAGCTACTTTGTGGCTTCTTCTTTTTACCTCCTTTTACACCCTTCCATTCCATATCCATCACTAAATAGGAAAGAAACCAGGATGGTGGGAGGGGGGAGGAGGCGGGGGGGGGAGAGGGGGAGGGACACACCCATGCACGCCCGCACGTCTTTGAATCTAATTTTTTCCCTTTTGTTTCGTCTTTGAGCATGACTACTAACCAAACACAGCTGACCCCCTTGAACAACTAACAGCCACCAACCCTGCCTATTGGGGTTCTAGCATTTGTATACCCTCTGTAAAGTTCCCAGAATTCCAAATCACAGAAACTATCTACAGCTAGTAAAACCATGCCTCTGCTAGAGCATAGTCAGATGCTTGAGTCAGTCTAAAGCAGCCTCATATTTCCACATTTGCGATTAAAACAAAAGCACATCCTTATAATATTTCTGTATTTTTAAAAGAAACCCAAATTCTAGAATTGTCATTATACCCCACATTAATCTCTTCTATTTTTTTTTTTTTTGGGGAGGGGGTGTGTGGTTGCTTAGTATAGTTTTTATTTTTTTCAGTTTTCCTTTTCTTTTAGCTATGGTTACTATTTTCGGTTATCTCTTTGTTTAGTGAAACCTCAACCGTGAGACTAGAAAGTGGGAATATGGTAGAACTAGACCCAGCTACTGCTGCCTGTACCCCTGTATTTCACTTTTGCTTCAGAGTAGCTTTGGGGAGCACTGGTCCTCGGTTGTGCTACTGTCTGGGACATACATGGATGAACTGTGTAAAGTAAAGGGCTTACAGCTTCTTAAATGGATTGGTCTTAACTTCAAGGGAACGGAACGCTGTTTCTCTGGTCTTTATGTCGTCTGGTATTTGCTTACTCTCTCCCACTTGTTAACGCTCAGAGTTAAACGTTATGAACCTCCCTTGATTCTTCCAGGCCTTTCTTGGCCACCCTGAAATGTGATCTGATTGGATTTTAGGTTACCGTTGTGAGTTAGAACTTCTGCAGTTCTTTGACTTTGGTGATTGACTTTTTTCTTTTTTTTTTCTTTCTGTTTTTAATTGCCTGGCAGTAGCTGATTCCTTTCTGCCTTCCTCTTATTGCGTATGGTCCTGCATTGTTCATTTGAAAAATAAGGGAGAACAATAGCGTGTGCTACTTCTTGATGGATCACATGAGTCTGTGGCTTTGTTGGATGGTTTTTATCCAGAAATGTTCTTTAGAAGCCATCTTTCAAAGTTTTATCCAGGGACTTATCTGTGCTCCTGTTTTTCTCCTATGGTTGAGCCTCTGCAACACAGACCATCAATGCCCATCCTTCACTGCAGACTCCCTGCCGTGGCCATGATGATAGCACAGATGAAGCCCCTTACAAATGGCTATTTGACCCCTCCATGGCAAATGTAAGCTCTGGAGGTGAGAGTTCTGTTCTCCTGTTGACAGCCTGGCATTTGTTGATGTCCACGGCAGTGTTCTGAAACGGAGTTTTCCAGTATTTCAGTCGTCGCCGTCGTGTTCTGATGGTCATGTTGTGGAGACATGCACTTTTTATACAGGGCACATCCCAAGGGACAGCTTCAGTTCCCCCTGGCCATTTCCTCCAGGGCATGCCTGTCTCCAGTATTTCCCTCTCAGGTGGATAAACACTGCTTCCTCCTTTCTGTGTTTACTCCTGCGTTTCTTCATGCTGTCCAACTGCAGGACCTCCTTCAGGCCTTCCTCTCTTTGTTCTTTAACACACTGGATGCCATCAGAGGGGGCAAATCTAAAGGCTGGGGTATAATTTCCAGTACCACACACTTCCTAGGCTTATCAACTTATTTAGGTTACTTCATCTTTAGTTTTAAAGACAATTTTTTTATTTTATTTTTTGTTTTCTTTATTCATTTTTCATACCAATTGCAGACACTCTCCCAGTCCACCCCTCACATACCCCCTCCTCTCATTCCCACTCCCCTTTTCCTCTGAGAAGGGGGAGGACCCCCTGGATACCAACTCATCCTGGCACATCAAGTCACTGCAGGGCTAGACACATCCTCTCCCACTGAGGCCAGAGAAGGCAGCAGCCCAGCTAGGGGAACAGGATCCACAGCAAGCAATAGAGTCAGGGACAGTCCCTGCTCCAGTTGTTGGGGAACTGCATGAAGACCAAGCTGCACATCTGCTACATATGTAGGTGAGGGGCCCGGGGCTTGGTCCAGCCTGTGTATGCTGTTTGGTTGATGGTTCAGTCTCTGGGAGGTCCCAAGAGTCTAGGTTAGGTAACTCTATTGGTCTTCTTGTGGAGTCTCTAACCCCTTCAGGTCCCTCAATCCTTCCCCCATTTCTTCCATAAGATGGCCAGAGCTCTGGCTAAAGCTTGGCTATGGATAATTGTATCAGTGTTTGTCAGTGTGCACCACATGCATGTTTAGGGCTTGGAGAGTGTATCAGAAGAGGAAGGTAGATCCCGGGAGACTAGACTTCCAGATGATTATGAGCCTCAGTGTTAGCCCTGGGAACCAAACTTGTGTTCTTTGCAAGAGCAACAAAAGCAACAGTGACTTCCAAGACTATTTTGAAGAATGAATGTATTTAAAATATCTAACTGTGTTTTTAAATGTTTATTAAATATTACTTCATCAAATTTAACTTACATTGAAAACTTCAAGTGGAAATTTTTCTTTTTAAAAACTGTCGGGTATATTTCATATCATCTATCTATAACATCAGATGCACACATACGTTTAGGAAATGACTGTCATAGTCACACATCAGTGTATCCATTGTACCTCATTCTTGGGTGACAAAGGCAACCGTAGTCTGTTTAGAACTCTTTCTAGTTCTGTTCCTATGAAGGGTCCTTAAGTTCTATGTCACTGATTTGTTCACTCTGCATATTTGTCGCATTGTAGTTTTTGAGATCTACACCCCCACTTCCCACACTAGGCCCTAGCAACCACCCTGCTAACCACTGTATGTATTATGCACATTACCATTTGCTAGATGAGTTGTTTTGCCTTCTACCTATGCAATAATTTTGCCTTTTTAAAAATATAATTATACTTGCTTTTTAGAATTTACTACTTCAAGATTTCTTCCCCCTTTCGGTCTCCCCCTTTCCCTTCTGTAGAGAATTTTACAACACAGCTCTGGAAAACTTGCAGACACTCCCAGCTTCCCTAGAGCTACTTTGTTTTATATCTTGCTCCTAGAGTTTAATAACTCCACAAATGCTATTTGCCTAGTCATGAAATTTGTCAATGGCTCACATGTTTAATTGCCTTCATGGGAAAAAAAAAAGAGCTGTCCACCCCTTCCTAGAGTTTCGGTGGTGACTGTCTGCCTCATTGTGAGTGTCTTTATTCCTAATGGATCTCCAACCTAACACTCACCATTGAGAATTACTTTTGTATCACTATTTTTCCAAGTTAAACATTTAATTATTACTATTATTATGTTTTTGGAGAAAGGGTCTCACTATGTAGCATTGGCTGGTCTAGAGCTGCTTGTTATATATAGACTAGGCTGGCCCCATACTCAGAGATACACCTGCCTCTGCTTCCTGAATGCTGGGATTAAAGCTGTGCACTCTCATGTCCAGCAAATTTTAGTTGATATGTTTTCAACGTACATTGTATAGACATGCATTGAATTAGGTGTAGTTAGTCATTTCTTTATCTTTTTCCAATAAAAATCTGTTATCCCAGACCCCTCTTTCTGTTTCTTTAATAAAGCCTTGAATTGGGATTCAAGAAACTAAGTTTGTTAACTCTCTTAAAGGTGTGTGATCAGTCAGAAGATACTGACCAAGATAGTTTTAGTGGTCTACAAATGAAACTACGTACTGTGGTGGTCTTCCATCTAATGAGCTGACATAGTGGCATCATTCTGTAATGCCAGTTCTTGAGGGCAGAGGCAGCAAGGTCACCAGTTTCAGGCTAGCCTGGATTCTATACCTCAAGAGAAAAAGCAAGAGACTTTGCCTCAGAAGAAAAATGAAATAAATTTGCAGGAAAATGGGATATTATTGATATTAATTGAATAATTCAAAGACTCAAAAAACCACAAGTCTTTGTCGTTATTTTAAATATCTGAAGACATGCAGACCCTAGCGTATAGTTTTTATGTGTTTGTTTCCCAAAGAAAGCGCAGTGAGCATTGGCTATGGGACTATGAAGAAGAGTAGTAAAGGGGAATGATCGTGGTGTGGAAAGGGAGACAGGATCCCAGGACATCAGAGTGGGAAGCAGAGGATTAGGGGAGTCAGGGCGTGGGGGGAGAGATATGGGGAGCATTAACCAAATAGAGTTTTGTTTGAAGACGCCATAATGAGACCTGCTGTGAATGCTAAGTAAATAGTAACGATAAATTACGAAGACCTGACTCATCAAATCTTGTCAGAGTATCTGAAAACCTTTACATTATGGTGAAACTTGAAGTTGAGTAGGTCGTGAATCAACTAGGACATGACACATCACCTCTCAAGGGTTGGTTAAGTTTGATTCTAAAGCTCCCTCCTTCTTAACACCATGTCCAGCCCCCATTCTACCCTCCCCTTGCCTGCATCCTGTGGCTTCCTTTCCTCTGTTCAGTCAGGAGCCTGCAGATGGGCAACTCATATTCATGTATGCCGCTATTATGTGCTCACTTTGGGTCCCGGTTATTATGACATCAATGCGTGTATCTATTTCTGGGTAGGAATAATGTCAGTGTATTCACATCATCTCCTGCCAGAACGCCTTACAGAGTATTTTCCTGTCATTTCATTTACTTCCTGTAAAAGAGTTTAGTGCTTGAAGGTTTCCTAAGTGCGTTTGAAACACTGTTTCTGATAGATATTAGCACTGAATAATTATGTCCGGAGGGTTTACACTTTATTTTTCCCTCTCTTCTGGATAATAGTGGTGCATTGCTTAGCTCACATAGCTCATGAGGCCAGGCCTGTCCATTACTATGTGTCTGCTTACTTTGCTGGGCCTGGAGAGATGGCTCAGTGCTTGCTTCCTTTCTAGAGGACCTGGGTAGATTCTTTTTACCCACATGGCATCTCACAGCTGTCTGTAACTCCAGTTCCAGAGGGTCTGATGCCTTCATCTTACCTCTGGGTATTAATCACATACATCACTTATGGTCCACAGGCATATATGCAGCCAAAACACCTGTACAACACATTAATAAACAGTAAGGAAAAATAGAAATTCCCTTGTCATTCTCTGTCTCAGCCTTGCCTCTGTCACATGCAAAGATTTCTTCCATTACTAAGGACACCAGTCTCACCTCCCTTAGTTGCTTTGATTAAACTGCATGGAAATCATATATCTCTGACTGTTAACAATTATCGATATGAAATGCAACTTCCAAGTAGCCAGATTGTTATTTGATCATTATGCATTATATTTTACATCATATTATTATATATTACATTAAATTATATTATTTAAGGCAAGCTCATCTTTATTTGTCCCTTCCTAATCTGTCTCTCACATATTCTGAGATAGCTATTTCTTTTTCTGCCTGTAGGTAGGCACTGCTTACTCTTGTTCTGAAAATACTAGTTGATTAAACTTCTTTTTCAAGATAGTCTTGGCCTTTTAATGTCCAGTGCTGTAGGTATGAAAATAACTTATATTTTTCCTCATGATTCCTAACGTCTCCCATTTAATTTCTAGATTTGTCCATCGTAAGCCTCTCTTAAATAACATATTATGAAATTGTGCATTACCTGTAGGCCAAAGCAATTTTACTTAAGAAAAAATTCTTGATTAATTTAAACATAATCAGCCAGTATGTCAGATGATTTCACTGTTTCTGATCGATGCTGACAGGTGAGGAAATTAAAATCAGGGAGGGAAGCAATTAAAAACTGACAAACATTACTTTAATGAGACAACCAGATCATTTATAAGCCATGGGATATGCTGTATTCTCGATAAGGGTCTTAGAATGGTGGCGACCATGCAGACAGGAATCACTTCAGTTTTGACGGTCAGAGTTGGGGCTGCCCATAGTTGGCCTCTAATGCCTTTTCCTGATCTACATCTCAGTTACCTCTGGGGACAGAATTCCACATTTTACATCATAACATCATGTACTTTAAATAAATCTTATTATAAGTAACCTTTTTGTCATTTGAAATTTATGAAAGTACAAAAAATGTAGACGAAATAATTTTTGGTTTTCTCTAAGTGGTTGATAGGCAGTCATAGTCCAGGCTTCTGAAAAGAGAAATTAAAATATATATCTTTCCTCACAAGCCCTAAGCAATAGGCTGGGAATGAATTCCAAAGAAGGCCAGATCTCAGTTCTCTGCTTTTATGGTTCTTGGTTTGGCAATGTTCCTTGTTCAGAATGTCTGGGATGAAGAACTAAATTGATGTCAGCAGAATTGTTTTTCCTACAAAGCTTTGTCTTATTGCTCATTTGTTAGATTAGACTTTTTGTTGATAATTTTTTACATCATCTCTTTAGGGTTTAAATTTTTTCTTGCTTGAATGATAGATTCAAAGCATAGTTTGTGAAAAGCCAATTGAAACGGTCTGTTGTGCACCATGGTCTGCGTGCCCCCATCTATGTTCTGTGTGTCCTCTCTATCCATGGTCTGTGTGCCCCCTCCATCCATGGTCTGTGGACCCCCACAAAACTGTCCTTATTGTCAGGGATTCTACCTGTCTCTCTCTACTTCTTTTCACTGTAGATTTTATGTATCTGCTTGGTTTTATTTAGAATAAAACAAAAAAATTTAATCATGCTGTTTTAGTTTCAGTTAGGTCCTGAGTCCTGCTTTACATAAACTACAACTAATAGGATGAGAATTTACAAGTCGCAGCTTGAATATATAGACTGGTTTTTTTTTTTCTTTTTTTGGCTGAAATTGCATCTGGAGGTGAGAACATTCTTCTCAGGAGAGGGAAGATTGTTTGAGAAATGATAAATATCATTCAGGTTTGGGGTCAGCAGACCTAAAATCTACAGAAGTAATGAAGGATATCTGGCTTCATTTTCAGTGGCTGTCACTGGATTTGCCAGTTGTCCTGTCTCCTCTTGGGTTGTCAAAGAGTTTCACTGCCTTCTGGAACTCCTGGGGGCTGTGGAGGACATGTAACACTCACAGAACACACTGGTGAACCAGCACTTGCTGCTGCACGCTTGCAAGGCTTGAGCTTTTCCATGACCTGTGAGGAGAGTTTTGGGTGAAAGCATGTCTGAAAACGTCTGCTCCTACAGATTCTTGTTTATTGGCTTGTGTTACAACACTTTGCCTGTAGACACTGCATCTGTGAAACGGCACTGTTCCTTGTAACCTAATACTAACACTGGCTCTCTTAGTCATATGTCACCCTGTGCTGAGACCACAGATGCCAAGTTCTCGTCACTCTCTTTTCACCTGTGGTGAGGCATAATCCTAAACTACAGTGTATTTTCTGGTTATTTTTTAAATTAGTATATATTATGTATTTTTTAAATTAGTGTTTATTATTTGTCCATAAGACAGGCTTTCATCATGAACTTTGCATGATGTATACAATTGCTTTAGTCTACTTCATCCACTCCGGGACCTGTTTGCCCTCCCACCATTCCGCCACTCCTCTCAAGTGGAATCTTTTAAACTTTCATGTCTCCTTCCCTCCCTCTCTTCCTCCCTAAAATCATTACTCTTCATTCTGCATGAGAGAAAATAGGAGATATTTATTTTTCTGAGTTTTGCATTCTTTGCTTAATTGCAATTGCAATTTCTGATTTACGTACTTGTTTTCCAGTCCCTGAAGTTAAGTCTGTCTCTCTAATCAGGCTTCTCACCTCATCTAAGAGGCAAATGCTTGGTAGCAAAGTTGAAGGGTAAATTTTTATCTGCTCTGTGTTAGCGCTGTGACCTTTGAAGTTTGGTTGCTGGATTTGTACAATTGGAGCAATGGGGCCTCATTGAGCATATAATGAAGATGATTTGGAATGTAATGTGTGTGGTATTCTCTAGACTACAAAATAAAGTATAATGTTAAAGAATGGTCACAGTTCTGATTTTTGTGGAGGAGATTAGTTTTTGGCAGGGCATCTTATCAACCATGTTTTTTTAATGCATTTTGAATGAGTTATGAAAACTGGACATTTTAGGGAGTATTTTTCTGTCCATCTGTGTAAAACATCAAGCAAGTTCCCGGTGTTCTAGCCATTCTGTCAGCAGCTCTGTCTCCTTGAGCCTAAGGCAGTGCCCTTGGCACAGACTTGCAAATGCGGCAAGCTGGGGGCTAAAGCTCTGCCTTTAGCTTTGGGGCTTTGGGAGGACAGTTGATTCGCTAGTGTTATTTTACTTTTGTTTCCGTGTGTATGCTCATGTGCATGTGGGGTGTGTGTGTGTGTGTGTGTGTGTGTGTGTGTTGAGGCCACTTAAGAATGATATAGATAATCTCATGATATTTTAAAACTAGGGCCACCAATCATAGGAATATCCATCTCAGAATATGTTCTACTAGTGTGTTTGCTTCATGAAAAGAAATGTTAGCATTTTGTATATGGCCGTTGTGGATTTAGAGGACAATCTCCCTGCCCCACCAAAGGATTAGCTGAGGACAGTTTGGACTAGGTAATAGAGATAATCTTCATCCTCATAGGAGGAAGTTGATGGAGAACTTTAATAATTTGCCCAAGGCATTGGTAAGAGGAAGAAAGGTGAACTGGCTCTACATGCCACACGCTGTTCCTATTCCTCAAGCAGGCAGAGTGCTGGTATAACTTTAATATCCCCCTCTATCAAGACCTATAGATCAGGTAAATGAGCTGTGTTCCTTATCCTCATGGCCTAGGAGAAACTGAGGCAGAAAAGGTAGGTCACTAGGCCAGTGGCAATGCCACTGAAGTTATGCTCGGCCACATATTATATCATACTATATATTTTTTGGCAAGTCATCATTTCTGAACAACACTGATCATTTTCGTGCTGTGTTTGTGAGATTCTTCATAAGAGTTCTATCATTGTCTGTCCCTCTGTGAAGTTCTACCTGCCTCTGGTAAAAGTAGTGGAATGATCTCTTCCCGATTCTTTATCAGGTTCATGGGTGAAATGAGATAACAAATACAGAAATGTTTTGCAAGCTGATGGATAAAAATAGACTCGGTGCCCAGTGCCCGCAAGTAACTTCTGTCTGTTTAATTTACAGAGCCTAGCGTATCATCTGGCTGAGCCTGTACCATTGTCCATTCCAAAAGCCAAAACCTGCTGGAGGTAAGCAAGGACTGGAGTCTTCACAATCCTATAAGGTGTCCTATAGACATCTGAACCTATGGTGCTTGAGGTTGATTCCCAGTGGAAGAGACACAGCCATAGTTTCTGGTCGATAGACTCACGGAAAGATCTACGACAGTAAACTACCCTCTGATTTCGTTTTTACTTTCCATTTCTATCCTTTTAGCGGATCAAATGCAAAAATCTGGACAATTTGGGCAATTGACCTTTAATGGACATTGGAGAATCTGTTGTTTTGCTATCCAGTAGGAGAGTCTTTTCCATACTTGTGTTCTGCCACTGGGCAGTGCATATAAGGTAGGCTTCCAACCTTGTTTTTTCACGCTCTGAATGCACTGAAGAGTGCTTCTCTTCCTTAGTCATTGTGACTTGTCTGCCAGACAAGTCATCTAGCCCGGAAGCACAGATTGCAAGGTTGCCTTGAGAAAAGAGCACAGAGACTGAGGTAGTCTTTCACAGTTTCATGCCTCTCTTCTGGTGGAGCATCACAAAGGTCAGAGAGAGTGTGACAGAGACCTTTGTCATGAGGTTACCCAAAATGGAGAGCAGTAGAAGAGAAAGGGGTATCTTTAGTTCAGCTCATCTTTTCTTCCTTACGGACAACCTGCCGGTAGTTATACCTGCCAGCTCTGCTGCTGTGTTCAGTGTGATCTGCCAGGTTTCTTTACTAGCAGGTGACGTCTTCAATGTGATGCTCCTAACTTGAGGCCCTGGAGTAGAAAGCAAAGATTGGAGTCATCATTTAGAATGCTGGAAACATTTGTTCCATAGAACATTGTGTTAATAACTTCATGGACTATTTCAATGATGATGAATTGCAAACATGACCTCACATGATTCTTTAAAAAAACCCTAAAATTGGTTGCTACTTCCCTATAATCACCGGAATTACTAATTTAGAATCAAATGGAAATTATAGTTTTAGGCTAATATGATTTTTAAAACTAATATTTATGAAATATCCTAAATGTGAAGCAGGTGGGTGACATGAATTGAGAAACTTCTAGAATTAACACAGTTGTGAGTCTAGTTGGATTTTTTCTTAGTCTTATGAAAGAAAATGCTATGAAGAAATGTGTATTCAGAAATACAAGACTTTTTTTTTTTTTTTCTAAGTCTTACCAAATGTCTCCACAAAAACTTGTTTCTAACATATCATTTTCATGGACAAAACAAAACTTCCTGAAGTCATCTCTTGTTTTAGTTTTTATCATCCCTGTGACATGTACTTTTAAGTCAGAAAGGAAGGGAGTCAACCTTCCCCCATTCTCTGACACTGATATAGTGCTAATTTACAGGGGGACCTGGTCAATTCACCCACCGTCAGCACCCTAACAAAGAGGTAGAATCCTCTTCTGTCTTTTCGACTAAGCCAGGGTGAACCATCTGACCAGCTAGGACAGGTCAGAATGCTAAAACCCAAGGGGATTTAAAAAGTGAATCTGCCTAAATTTTCTACTTCAGCAGTCTAGAGAGCTGTTCCTCCAGGGACTCAGTTATCACATACCTACTCCTTAGTTTCCATTTATTAAATGCTGATACAGTAAGCTTTGAGGATCGTTAGTTATTCACTTTCCCACTGAAATCTATCTCAAGACAAAGAGATATTTAATTAAACCTTGAAAAGTGATAAAGATTGCTCTTTAAAATTTGAAATTCTCTCTCTCTCTCTCCTTATTTACTTTTCTGCCTATCTCTCTACCTATCTACTGACATCTGCCTACCCTGTCTGTCTGTCTGCTTGCCTGCCTGTCTGTCTGTCTGTCCATACATCAGTTTGTCAGTCATCTATCCAGCAATGTAATCCCTATCTTCTGGATTTATAAACTGGTGTGAACTAAAGTATAGAATGGTTTCAACCTTTGAAAGATAGAGGACTGAATATCTTGGGAACATGACATGCACATGTAAAACAGTCTTGTGGTAAAAATGGTTACCAGTGGGAATACTAGAGAACAAGAGTTTCAGTGCATAGTTAGACTTGACAGTATACATGTCAGCAGATATCAATGAGTGTAGTCATTGTTTTCCCTCTGTTTTTGATCTTGATCCATCACTGTGGTGCGTTCCTTGTCCCATTTCCAAGCCAAATCTATTTAAAGCTGCACTTCACGGGATTTGAAATCATACACCCTGTTTACTCTTAAAGAACATGAGGTATCATTTCCAAATAGTTGGTCTCTGTACTACAGCAAGAACTGACTTCTGGCATCCTGCAGACCTTTGGCTGTCTCCATTTTCTACATGGTGACTCATTAGAGGGATAAAACAAAATTAATTCTTATGGACTTACTTATATTGCTCTATGAAATGTTATTTTTCATTTTTGGGAAATTGCCTTGAATAAGATTAATCAGCCACTCTTTTTTTTTTTGGTGGAGATAGAAGCTGTAATCATATGTGGATTTCTTCTTTGTTACTTGCATAGATTAGGTTCTCACTGCTTGCAGAGTGAAGCAGTGAGCTCTGTATGTCATGTGGGCTGGAAACAGTGAGAATATCCTTAGTCCTGATGTCATCTGGCAGCGTCTCCTTGGGCAAGGCATCCTCCCTTTCTGAGTTCATTTTAGCACCTGCTAATAGACAAAAGTGTACCAGTTGATCATGTTTTGTCATCTGCTGAATGGTCTTGTAACTAGAATATTATCCTCCTCTTCTGCCATGTTTCCAAAATCCTCTGACTTCATCACAGAGCCTTGTGTGGAAAATTGATACTCTGTTTAGCTCTTGATCCTTTGACCTAACAGAGAACAGTTACTGATTGCATTTTAGAGTATATGTATCCTGTAATTGTGTATTAGACTCCTGGCTGTTTCTGTTGCTTCAGCAACATGCAATTTCAGGTTAGAAAGGAAGGGAGTCAGCCTTCCTCTATGTCAGGGGCTCTCACACTTCCAAAGGCTGCAGCCTTTTAATACAGCTTCTTGTGCTGTGGTGACCCCAACTCTAAAATTATTTTTGTTCCTTTTTTGTAACTGTAATATTGTTACTGCTCTGAATCCAACTGTAAATATTTTTAGAGATAGATGTTTGCCAAACAGAGTGTGATCCACAGGCTCACAATGGCCTTTCTATGTGATAGCATTATTTTGTCTCATTTTTTAGAGTACCTGGTAAACTTACTCACATTGATACCATTAGGTAAAGGCAAATTTCTCTTCTGTTGTTTGATTTATCCAGTGTGAATCATCAGTCTTGTTAGGACAGGTCAGAATGTCTTTTAAAACTGGAGGGAATTTTATGATTTAATCTACCTAACATTTCTAATTTGAGAGTTGGGAAATTTTGGGATCATGGAGGGAATCTGATTGGTCTGAGGTGTGAGTGCCAATGTTAGACCAAAATGTCTTCACACTTGCTTGCTTATTTATTTATTTATTTGTTGTGTGTGTTGTGGACACACACTTATGCCTGTGCCTGTGGAAGCTGAGGTCAGTGTTGGATATCTTTCCCCCTCTGTCAGTCCACACTTTCAGTTTGAGAGAGATACTCTCACTGACTGACCCTCGAGCTCAGGGATTGGGCAGTCTGGTTATTGAGCTTCAGTGATCTGTCTCTGCCCGCCCCTCCCACAAGTGCTGCAGCTGTAGGTGTATGCTGCTGCATCCAGGTTCTTAAGTAGTGTTTGGATCCGAACTCAACTCCTTAAGCATGCACTGAATACTGCAAGTGCGTTACTCACTCGGCCATCTCCACAGCTGTCATAGCTGTATCTTTGCTTTACTCTTGAGAAATGCCCTCCTTTCATTGCCTTTTATTTCCCTACTGCTTACAGTTCTATGTTTCATATAAAATCAACATCGGTGCCTTTCCTCCGACATGGAGGTGCAGCCTGTTGTATTTTTTAGGAGAATGTGGATTCGTTGAAGTCCTTCCTCTCCAAGGGCATCTGGTTCTGGTCTTGCCACTGTATTCTGCTACTTTCTACCTTTTTCTGACCCACTTGAACTGTGTGAAGCCGAGGATGCTTCTAGATGGCTGTGTCTCCAACACTTGGGAACATTAATTAAGAGAAGCTGGGCAAGGAATGAGTACGCAAGAGGCAAGAGAATACTAGCTTACACAATGAATCCAGTTAAGTGTCTGCTCTCCCAAGCTGCTGGCGCCATCGTAAGCTGACCGTAGAGACTTTCACTTTCTCAGACCCATCTTGGGACTTGTTGTCCTGGTACTAGGCTGGGGTTGAGAAACAATGGTCTTTCCATGAGTCTTCTTGCTTCAGAGGAGGAGGTAGTAACTATCTATCAGATAGAAGAAAATGTAGAGGCCCCTGGACCTAGGCACTTTCTAAATCCTAAGCTAGTCTAGCTAATCACTAGTACTCAGCCAATCACTGAATACCAGCTTCAGTGAGAGACACTGTCCCAAAAGAGAAGGTGGAGAGTGACAGGGGAAGAGACCCAACACCGACCTCTTAACCACACAGTACTTAGATTTAGAGATTAGAAGCTATTGTACCATTTGTAGGTCAGAGGATCACTCTAATCATTGTGCTATGACTTTAGGGCCAGCAGGATGCTTTTCTCTGAGCTTCCCATTCTCCTTCAGTGAAGTGAGAGTTGGTGGAGATTCTGTGAAAGGTTCCTCAACTGGGATTTTCTTGAGTTTCCAGTTTGCCTCAGCTCTCTTAGCAAGTTTGCAGCTATGCTACGAACTACAGAACATCTCTCTTGTTTAATATGAGCATGATTAGAGCTTGGGTAGGGGGAGAGGAGAAGGGGAGGGGAACACACGCATGTATGAACTATCTGAAAACTACACATCCTACGAGAATACCAGCTACAACGTCAGGGTTTTACAGATACTCTGAGGGCGGTGCATAATGAGTTCTAAGTCAGACAGAGGTATTTCTCTTTGTGAGAAGCCAGATCTTCTCTTTGGTTGTTTCGTGATTCCTGTCCCTCTTGGATTTTCCTTTCAGCTCTTCTGAAGGGAAACTCTTCAGCTTCCTTTAGCATGATTCTGGGAATCGACATATACGTACCATACCTGTTAAGTGATTTCTTAACATTGAAATTCTTACTCTGCTTTCTTCATTTAGTTGGTGTTCTTTCAGTAAATGGACTTTTAATTCAGTATTTTTGAGTGGTTATAATTTTACTATCGTAGACTGTTTACTTTCAAAAAGTATTACACACACACACACACACACACACACACACACACACACACACTCAAGCTTACTTCCTCTCCCCAGTAAAGAACACAAGCTTAGAAAGTTGGAAAGATCTGCTCAAAGCAGTGTACCCAGCCAAATTTGGATTTAAATCCAGAACAACCTCAAAATACAAGTAATTCCAGAGATAGCATTGATCTTAGTGTGAACCATAGTAGAAAATGGTGATGCACTTCTTAGGAACAGTGGTTGCATTCTGTTTGTTTTTGTTGTTGTTGTTTTGTTTGTTTTGTTTTGTTTTTTTGGGGGGGTAAGGAATAGGCTCACACCTTGTAAGTAATTTGATGTGATAACTCATTAATTAAATTCTTATCTCTACCTTTGGGCAGAATAAGGAATGTCAAAGAGTTAAACCTCTTTCTTGGTTTTGAAATTTCTAGAGTAGTTGTCATTTTAAGTTGAGGGAAAGTAAACAGCAGTTAGGGTCACAAGAAGTGAGTGAGTTATTGGCTGATGTGGGACTCCAGGCACTTTGGGTAACGTTTATTGTTTCTTCTCACTGTACTGAGCATGGAGCTTTTTACAGAGACAGATTTCTGTTCATCCATAGCTCCACATTCCAGATGTGGACAGCTAGAGTTTGGTTTCTGCCAAATTGTAATGACTGTCACATGTGTGAACTTTGCACTTGGTGCTGGTGATCCACTATGAGCTTATGTGGGAACCGGAATGTGGAAGCGTGTTCCAGAACCAGAAGAGGCAGGCATTAGGGGTTGCCCAGGGCAATACCTTCACCTTACAGGTGGGACTCATAGAGTGGATGCCACTTAGCGACGTTCAGGCAGGAGGAGAATAGCTCTTTGGGAAGCATGGAGAGCAGACAGACCCACAGCACCATATGCAGGAGTGCTTTCTGTATTTCCTATCTTCTGCTGGCACAGCCACACTCTGAGAGGTCCATGGATCCTCTGTGTTAGCTCCATGGCCCTCTCGAGGGTACTTGATTTCTTTAGGTCTCAGTTTTGTTGTCTCTAAAATGGAATTAATACCCTAATTACTAAGCAGTTGAATACATCCTATTTTCCAAATCAGTAGTTTTCAACCTTCCTAATGCTGTGACTTCAATACAGGTTCTCACACTCTGGTGACCCCAACCATAACATTGTTTCAGTTACTTCATAACAGTAATTTGGTACTGTTATGAATCATAACGTAAATACCCAATATGCTAGATATCTGATATGTGACCCTTGTGAATGGGTAGGCTGAGGCGGTCCCAACACTCAGGTTGAGAACCACTGATTACCATTATTAATGGATTAATATATATATATGTAATATTCATTATTAATGGAATAATATTAATGGATTACCATTAGTAATCCTTATCCTGGCATGATGAGATGGACAAAATTACTTTGTTGGTACTTGTTCTGGTTCCTTACTTGACCTGTTTTAGGTCCTTACCCATCAGAGCCTCCTCTGAAGACCAGCAGTCTCTATGCTACCTGAGAGTCCTACTAATGCAGCTGTACCCTAAACATCTTGAACCAGTCTGCATTGTTACAAGGTCCTTTGGTGGTTCCCATGGTCACTAGCATTTGAGGAACATTCCTATAGGCCACATCCTGCTTCCAGCCACTGGCTCACTGCCAGCATTCCTGGGGCACATGCTACCCAGGCCCACGGACAGAGGGAGGGAAGGCCTTGAAGTTCTCCTGGGGAAGAGGGAAGGACTAGGTTGAAGAGATCCAGCAGGCTTTATCTTTTCAACACCCTTCTTTTCCTCAGAAGTGCTGCTCACAGAAGCCAAACTGGAGTGGATTCCAAAGTCTCTCTGATCCCCAAATCCATGTTCTTTTTATTAAATCATAATGCTTCAGTCAAGAGGAATGCGGGCTCCGTGTATGATAATGTTTCTTTCTGTAACGTGACTATTTTCACACTGGCTCTTCTACTCTCTTACTCCGTTCCCACAGGAAGAATTTTTTTTTTTTTTTTTTTTGTAAATGCTTGCACCGAAAGCCAGGATCCTGCAGCTTAATCAGCTATTTTCGCTCTTTAATGAGGATGACTATTGTGAAATAAGTAATTATTAATTACCCAAAACTAATGAAATATTTTAGTTTCCTTGCTAAAAAAGCATATGGAAGCGGAAAGAAAGCATATGGGCGTTTTTTTTTTGTGGAGCATATTGGTGGATGGACAAATTACAGTGGTGCCAATATGCCTTAGCTGTCTGGCTGGGGCCATCTCCCACTATGTGTGCTGGCATCTGAGTCCTTGTCTGTGGAAGGGATTCTAAAACCACCCATCTGATTCGTGCCTTGGGTTGTTTTGGGCGGTAGAGATCTAGGTCCTAATCCTCCCCTTGCTTGCATTCAGACACTCTTGGTTGAGTGTGGATGCAGTGTAAAACCTCTAGGGCAGGTGACTCATATAGCATATGAGGCTTGCTTGCTGATGAATCCAATCCAGCACTGTACGTGGAGTGAGCCTGCCCAGCTAAGGACTAGGCATTGAGAGTTCATCTATCGAGCACTATACTACATGCTATAAGCAGTACCTTCTGAGATAGCTGAGCTGGGACCTCCTTGCTCTACAAGAGACCCCATGTGAGTCCCATGGGCAGAGTCCCATCTCTGTATTGTGATTTACTTGCTTCTAAAGAGGCACAGTTGCAATAGTATCCCATTGTTCGGAGCATGGCTGTACAGCCAAGCTGTAGTCTGTCTCAGCAATTCTTTTCTTTTGCTGCATTCTTCGCCTGTTAAAATGCTTGGTAGATCGTAAGTACTTTGATTGTGTAATGCAGGCTTGAAGGCAACATGGTGTCTTTGGGATGGTACCTGGTTGAGTGTCAGAAAAACACAATTTCCTAACAAGTTAGGTTTTGAGCATTTATTTATCTACCTGGTTGAGTGTCAGAAAAACACAATTTCCTAACAAGCTAGGTTTTGAGCATTTATTTATCACCAGTTTAAAATAGCTTGAATTGGCATCTAGGGATAGAGCCAACAGGCATGTGGAGCTGAGTCTGACCTAGGGCCAGTGGGAATTGAGGGCAGTGCCCATGAGCCCATAGATGTCCTGTAGAGTGATGTGTAGGCCAGCGATAACCTTGTGGGCTGAGGGAATTTGGAGAATGCTCTTTTTCTTAGAGGTTTCTTATATGCCCAGGGACTGAAGTTGGCTTTGAAGATAATTAATTGGATTTTGATATAGCAATAAAAGGAGCTGAAGCATTAGTCTCTGACATGTAAGAAAAAGTTTGCTTGAGGCAGATAAAAACAGGAATGCCAAAGAACTGGACAGAGATCACAGAAATGTATTCTTGGGAGAAAAGCTTCTTTCTTTTCTTTCTCTTTTCTTTCTTTCTTTCTTTCTTTCTTTCTTTCTTTCTTTCTTTCTTTCTTTCTTCTTTCTTCCCTCCTTCCTTCCTCCCTCCTTCCCTTCCTCTTCCCTCTCTCCCTCCTTCTCTCTGTGTCTGTCTGTCTGTCTCTCTCTGTCTGTCTGTCTCTCTCTCTCTTGTGTGTGTGTGTGTGAATTTTAAATCTCTTCATCTGCATCACTTGAGCCTTGGACAAGATAATTTTCTAGAAGCCTTGAATTCTAGCTGGAATTCTACAAGATTTTTTATTTGTCCGGCCAACTAAGCCACCTAGTTAACCCTGCAGTGTGACATGGCAGTGGAGGGAGCCCACAGCCCACAGGGACCTTTCATCACTATTTCTCTTTCTATAAAACTTTTTAGTGATTGGTAGGCGGGTGGTCACTTCTCTAGTCTTCACTGCAGGAAACATGGAATAGTAAAGTAACCTACAACATGAAGCCACTATATTCTCAACAGACTCTGAGACTGATAGCCTTTCTGCTGCAGGGGACTAGCTTGTATCAACATCCCCATGCCAACCTCCAAGCCCCACCCCATTTTTCTGTGTGGTTCTTGCCTTCCTGTCCAAAGGACCAGAACCTATTTTTCTGTCTAGGGAAGCCCTGTGTGTCACTTACCTTTGGAATCAGTCTTAGAATTTAATGTTCTTATTTTGTTTTCCTTTTAGGAGATATCTTGAAGTCCTAGGCTCAAATGACCTTCCTGCCCCAGGCTCTTCAGTAGCTGAGATTAAAAACATTTATCATTATTCCTGGTCCAGCTTTGTTTTATAACTACATTTTATTTTGTGTTATCTTGTCTTTATCGTCTCCTCTCTTTGAATTTCCTGGCACAGTTCACTAGACAGAGTTTCAACAAGGCAGCATGTAGAACTATATTCTTCAATAGTGAATAATAGTGAATAATAGTGAATAATAGTGAATAGAAACCTGCTGTTGCTTGTATCTGAGCTGAGTATGAGGCTTCCATGCTGACCGTGTTTCAGAACCCCAGAAGGGCTTCAAATATTCTGTGTAGTGTAGATCTCTCCTGCTTTACCTGTTTCGTTATTGGCAGGCCTGAAGCCACGGCCCCCATCTGATTATTAAACCTTAGAGAGATGATTGGTTTTGGAGTCTCTGTATAGCACTCAGCAGGCCTTGGCTGTCTCCTTTGTTTCTTTGAGAGGCCATTAGGAATAATGTGGTACAGGTGGCATCTAGGCTGACTCTTCTAGATGGACACAAGACAGCAGTCACAGGGGATCTGCTGTGTGTGCCAGGTTCTGTGCAGGCTGCTCTTACCAAAAGCTCGAGTTCCTATTCCCATACAAGTGAGGGAGCCCGTTGCTTAGCAATGGGGCATTTCACAAAAGCTCTCTCTTGTAGGCATTAAGCAGTAATATATGGTGTCTAGGTGTTTCCCGTTTACAAAACAGGTGCAGGGCTTGCTGGGCTATGCATGCCTGTTGTAAGAGATGAGTGACAACTGGCAGAGCTTGTGATCAGAACTGAGACAGGAGGGCCCATGGTGAGCAGGTGGAGGGCCAAGCTCTCCCAGCTTCTTGCCCATGTGTAGCATTGAGTTTTTGGAGAGATACAGTGTGGTTATTTCCTGAGAAGCCTGCAGTGCACTTTCACATGCTCTTACTATGTACCCCCCTTTCTTTGCTATTGGTCCTAGTGAGAATCTTTCCCCCTTAGTATCCATTTCCCGTCTGTTTCTTTTGCTTCTTCCACCCAAGAAGCCCAAGGTCCTGAAGGCTCTCAGATAGCACTGTCTTCTGTATTGGACTGTGGAAGTGTTGGCAGAGAGACAATTCACGAATCTGTTAAGCCCACAGTAAAAATAGCTTATGGTCTATGGGACTCAGTATTAAGCAAAATGATATTAACGAGCTTTGAGTGCTGCTCTGAAATGTGGCAGCTGCTCAGGCATATTGGCTGTGTTTCCTCCCTACCTCTGGCAGCTTGCGAGCAGTGTTACCATGACACTCCTTGGGCTCTGTTTAGATCAGCTATTTTCTGAAGGAGTCCCTGACCTTCCCCACAATAGAAACTGTTGATGTGGTCATGTCAGAGCCTCTTCAGGATCAGTTTGCTGAGCCCCCAGTTGTCACTTGGAAGCTGTAGGACACAGGCACTGAAAGTTTAGGAATAAGAAGAGCTATAAACTGTCCCCCAGCACTGCTCTGTAGACATTGTAGCCATGGAAAGTGAGTGGCTTAAGGCCTGATTCCCAGTCAGGTGATATTCCTTGGCCAGTTGAGCTCTGCCTCCCTTTCTCTTTCAACTCAGAAGGCTGTGAGTGGAGCAAGGTTGGGACAACTTTGTTCCTGGAAATGGTCAGAGAAGGCACCAAAAAGGGCTGGCAGCTCAGTGCAGAGAAAGAAATGCAGCAAGGTGGTACAAACTTAAATGTGTACATCCAGATTGTTGAGTTTGAAGCCTAATTCCAATGCAACAGAGTGGCAGACAGGGCCCTATATAACAGGTCATTAGAATATACAGGCTCTGCCATCATGAATGCAGTTACCGTAGGACTGAGACAGTTATCTCAAAATGGAATTATTTTAACAAGAGCTCTCCTGCTGGAGTCTTCCTGTGCCCTTCTGCCTTTCATCAGGAGCTGGTACAGCCTTAAGTCCCTCATCAGATGCTGCTACAGCGGTCTTGGACTTTCCAAAGGTTAATTCAGATAAACCTCCATTCTTTCTAAGTTGCATGGTATGATGAACTGATAGATCATCACAGATGGACCAAGATGAGGAGTAATGCACTCAGAGTGAGTCTCAGAGGTACTGGCAGAGCTTACAGGACAGGGCTTTCTCCTACCATATCCCACATCTCTAGTTACAATATGAATGGCTTATTCTCTTGTTCGAGCCTTTTCCTCTTGCCATGGCCAACATCATTAAGCTGCACAGAAGCTTCTTTGCATATCCGATTGTATAAATTCTCATGTTCTAAAAGCTCCCTGTCACGTGGAAAGTGAGTGTAAGTTCTTAGGGACCAACATGGTGGCTTTAGATGACTTTCCCTTCTTTCTATTCTCCCTCATCATTCAATCATGGCATGAAATAGAGACCGGAACCCACAGGTCAGGCATTTATAGTAAATTTTTGTTGAATTGAATTTAGTGGGAGTCACATGAGGTCTCAATAATTTTATTAATTGCGGCTGAAAATTGGCAAATGTAGATTTGGGGGAAAAGTGTTTTGACCAATTTAGATTTGATTAAGACTTCTGGTATGCTGTTTAATATTCATAAACCAATATACTTTTATCATCCTCATTTTGCAATGAAAATGTGAAAGTGAAATTCACTTCAAATAAATGCTTGTGGCTAGAGAGGTGGTTCAGCAGTTAAGGGCACTTGGTGCTGTTCTAGACTTACGTTGGGTGCTTAACACCTGGGGTTGGCTCACACCTCTCTCTGTCTCTAGTTCCAGGAGTCTGGCTGGCACTTCTAGCTTCGGTGGCCACCGTATAAGTGGTCCACAGGCAAGTAGATGAAACTGCCATTAACATTAAATAAAAAGGTTAGATATACGTTTAAAAAATAAGTGCTTGCGAATCGCTTTGCATCCAGAGTTAATGTGCACATACTGATGTGACATCCCTTCTGTTCTGCCTTCCCACTTACAGGTCTTCTTCCTTTTCTCTGTTCATCTTTTCATTACTTTGGATAAAGGTTTGTCTATCTTGTTGATTTTTTTTTTTTTTTTCTCAAAGAACCAACTCTTTGTTTCAGTGATTCTCTTTGTATTGTCTGTTTCTAGTTACTTGATTTCAGGCCTCAGTTTGATTGTCTCTTGCTATCTACTCCTCTTGGGTGTGCTTATTTCCTTTTGTTGTAGAGCTTTTTGCTACACAGTTAAGTTGCTAGTATGAGATCTCTCCATTTTCTTTCAAAAATTCTTTAAATTTTTTTTTTTTTTTTTAATGTAGGTACTAAACTGAATACTAATCTGGCCACTGAACATTCAGCTTAAATCTGTCCTGCCTGCAAAATGTGCTGGAACAATGGTAGCTCATAACTTGTAGGAGTAGCCAATCAATATCTGGTTTAACTGGAAGCCCACACTGAAAGAGGGAGCCCATGCCTGACACTGCTTGGATGGAGACTAGATAGTTCAGAGACATAGCGTAGAACCTAATACAACTGCCCCTCTCTCTCTCCCTGTAAAAACTCAACTACCAAACAAAGAAACAAAAAACAATGAAATAAAATGAGTTCTCATAATAGTCTGCTGAAGTCATAGGTTGGTGTCTTGTCCAGTTATCAGAGAGGCTTCCTTGGGCAGTAGATGGGAGTGGTGCAGAAACCCATAGCCAGACATAATGGGCAGAGTCTAAATTGGAAGTCCCCATTGGGTCTTTTCCCTGGGTACCCCATCAAAGATGTGGAGGAAAGACTATAGGAGTCAGAGGGGATGGAGGACACCAAGACAATATTGCCCACTGAATTAATTAAGCAGGGTTCATAAAGGCTCACAGAGACTGACGCTCAAGCATGGGGCCTGCATGGGCCTGTATCAGGTCCTCTGTAAATATGATATGGTTGTTAGTTTGCTATTTTTATGGGACTCCTACAGGTGGGCGTGGGTGTGTCCCTGACTCTTTTTCTTGCTCCTGGGGGGCTTTTTCTCATGTTGGCTGTCTTGTCCAGCTTCTGCCTGAAGACTGTTGCCTTGTCTTATTGTATGCTGTTTTGTCCTATTTGGCCATTGTCTCTTGGAGGCCCGCTCATTTCTGAAGGGAAACCAAGAAGAAGAAGATCTAGGGAGAGAGGAGGTGGGGGTGTGGGAAGAGTGGAGGGAGGGAAGACGAATGTAATGTATGAGAGGAATCTTCTTTCAATTCAAAACAAGGAAAGAAAAGACTTGCAGGCAGAGGGGAAAGCTGTGGGCTTTTAACAGTGGATGGAAGGGGAATATCATACTTTCTTTGCAAGGAATGTCATCAAGCTCAACATCTTTGTTTCCTTTCTTTCTTACCTGCTACTGATAGACACACTTTGCTTAGTTGTATTAAAACTGCTTGTGAGCTGTAGCAGTTGCCTTCCCTGACGAAGGAAAATACAAGGAAAGAAAACCAAAACAAAACGACAACAAACCAACAAATATACAGAAATACACTCCCCCCCCAAAACCAAAAATGCCAAAAGCAAAAGTAACCCCCCCCCCAAAACATCCCTTTGCACACTTGCCACTCCCACATCTCCCTCACTCCGGGGTTCCCCCCCTCATGTCTGTCTTCTCGAGGAGATCTGTAGCACCCTGAAGACAGGAGGTACCCTACATGTGTCTGTGACAATGGTTGCATGGACTTGGGAACAGGAAGTTAAGAGAACCTTTCTAAAATATTTGTGGGAACACAGAAGGCTTATTCAGAGTCTCTTCATAAGTCACCCTGTCAGTCACTCCAAAGGCTGCTTGCTAAAGAACCACATCCTTCAGGAGCAGAATAGCTGATGTATACACCAGGCCAAAATGCCAATGGGGAAAGGGTTCGTATGTTACAAACTCTTTCAGAACTAGACAAATATGCATGTGTAATATATAGGGCGAATATATATGTACATATATATAATCTGGTCCCTGTCACAATATTTAACCCAAAGTGCTATTTACAGTAATGAATCAAAATGTCAGTTTTAAAAATATGAAGTGTCAAAGTGTTCCCACGTTGCAGAAAAGTTTGATGTGACAGTTTGCTAATCATAGGACTATTACATCAAATGTGTCTCACAGGGTTTTTTGCTCAACAGTGTCTTGTGGGCTCCTCATATGCTTTTGGTGAATTCCTGGTTCAGTTTACTAAGGCATGGGGCACATTTGGTTGTGTGACTCCCGCACCTCACACAAAGGCTGCTATGTTTTTCTGTAGTTAAAAATGAATGTGTTCCACATCATTTCAGAAGTTTGATTTTTGTGCCTGACATATTTATGAGTAGTAGCTAAAACAGTTTTACTTTACTGTAATTTTTCTGGTTTCACTCCAGAACCTTCCATGGAACTTGAGCATATACAATGGTTATTCCTGAGCTGCTTTCCCCAAGGTTTCATTAACTGTGTTTGTTGCTGGTCTTGAATTTTACATCAAGCTTTGTTTATATCAACTGGGTCATCTTCCTATAGGGTTGAATTTGGACAAGGCAGCCTGGTTTCTTTTAGGAAAACCAACACCTGTGCTATATACTACCTCTGTGCCTGGGGCCCACTCTTACTGTCTGTGCCTCAGTTTCTTCTGAAGGGTCATTGAGGAGAAAATTTGGTTATATCAGTTAGTTTTAAAGATGTATCCTCTGAGGATCCTAAGGTGGGAGAAGCAAAGCTTTCAGAGAAGGAGGACAGTGGGGTCTGTGGGTTGAGGTAACCTGGGGGAGCTGCTTGTGTCTGTCAGTGATTTCTCTCCTGTACAGTTACCCTGAGCTGGGCACTGTGCACTGTGAGTGCCTGTCATCCCTTCTAGTCTGAAGGCAGTGTTGTAGCTTAAGTCTGTGGCTTATTCCCTGCAGGTTGTTACTGGGCAGTGGTGCTAATTGCTCTTGCCTCTTCTGGTCCCTATGTAGGTCTGCTCAGAAGAGTTCTCTGCACTGAGACCTGAGCTATGGATTTCTGAGAGCTCATCATCTGGGCCCGACTTTAGTCCTTACCTGTTTTTGTTGAGGACCAATCCAGTGCCTCGTATGTGGTAGTTCACCTCTGTGCCATTCAGCTGTATCAGTTTATGAATGGTTACTGTCTATCAGCATACTGTCTCTGCAGCCAGGAGTGTAGGGGCTTTGTCCAGAGTCTCCTCTGCTATAGTGGCAAACTTGCATTTGATTTTTAATGAGTTCTGATCTGTGTGGGGAGAAGGGACGATACTCCAAACTCAAAAGTTTTGTTCCTGGTCCCCTCTTGACTGGTTTCATTTGTTGATTTCGACTCTCTACTCTCTTCTTTTCCCTATGCATACTCCTCACCACCATGAGCCTCTTTGCATGCTGTGTTCCTGTGCTTATCCTCAATGACAGAGTAACCTAATTTAAAACTGTGAAGTATACACCAGGTCGGAGACTGTCAGCACAACAGGGAGTCATAGGCATGAATTTGTAAGAACTGTCAAAAGCCTGTAAGTATTGATAAAACCAAAGTGAAGAAAAAAATTTTCAAGGATGAAATAATACATCACGAATATGAGGAAACAGATAAATGGCTATTTCCTAGATACTGGAGCCTCATTGCTAAATTTCTTAAATTATAAAATTGTGGATTTATTTTGGTACAGCTATTTTAATGGCTGAAGTTCTAGGAGAGAGTGACCAAGTCCTGGTTTTGATGACTGCTGTACTCTTTGCTACACTGTGACACTTACAGTACTGTCTGTCTAAACGCTGTAAGCCTGAAGCAGCAGCTGAGGGCCAGCTTTCAAGTGTTATTTGCAAAGTCCCTTGCTGCCATGGAGAAAGATACACCTGATAGATCATGACTTTCTTGACTCAGTGTCTTGGAATCTGTAATCAGCTCCCGTCTTCCTGGTATGTGCCTGCTTCTTTGTAACTGCCTACATCCTACCCAATTCTTGAATCTCTATACTTTGCACAACCCATCCATTAGAGCTATGAAGCCTTCCTCTGCTGACTTATTTTAGAGGTCCTCAAGTAGAGTAGGGTAGTTTGTGTTTCTGTTAAGCTCCTAGATGTTGCTGAAACAGCTTATGGACCCACTGTGCTTAGTATTGCTTGTGCTTACATTCTGACTCTTTATATCAACATGCAAGCAATGGAATCTCACTGGTGTCTGTCATACATAGGCTTGTCAATTGATAGTTGTAAATAATTTTGTGAATCCCTAAAATACATTGTCCACAGTCAGAATACATTATGAGGAAGTGGCCCCTAGATTTTTGCTAGAAAGCACACCCTTTCCTCAAGAACTGTATTAGTTGCTCTTATATCGGAGGAAAGAAAAATCATGACAGAAGCATCTTTAAGAAGGAAGGGTCTGTTTGGACTTCTGTTTACAGGATGCAGCCCATCATGGTAGGGTAATCATGGTGTTGGGGGCTGGGAGGACATTGTCACATGCATCTTCAACCAGGAAGAAGCTGAGTGGTTAATGGAGGTATTCCCATCATGTTTCCTTTTTGTCTTCAGCTCGTGTAATATTGCTGCTTCTAGTTAAAGTAGGTCTTCCTATCTTCATTAGTCTAATACAGACAATCCCTCACAGCCATGGTCAGTGGCTTCTCTCCTCAGTGATGCTAGATCCTGTCAAGTTGACAATAGGAATAATCTCAGATACCCATGCTGCAAAATAAAGGCATGGTATTGAGGATTTTGGCTCAGAGCAAGCACTTTCATGTTGGGGATCCCAACTAGCTATTGTATGAAGCATAGTTCACTTCCAGGGCAAAGGTGAGGTAAGGACAGAAGGCTGTGGGAACTCAAGTAGGCTTGGGTGAGGGGCTACAGGAGTTGAAGGCATTTTAATTTACTTTCAGTGTTGACAGATTTCAGTAGATGAACTTGACACTAGGAATATGCTAGAGAAATAGACAGTGTGCTTATATTCTGAGTACCTCTTTGTTTTTTCTAGACAAGGGGATGGGGAAAGGAGAGTGGGCTATCTCCCTTGAACATCCTATGTTGGTACCCTGGGCCATTTGACTATGCTTATCAGTATTATTTTTGTCTTTGTGCCTTGTTTAATTCTTTGCAGAATATTCCTTTGGCTGCTTTCCATTCATAGTTTTCGTCCCTAGTTGTTCATCTGTGCCTCTGGTGGCTAATCAATGCCGCCATGTTTCTCTGGCCTTACTGTTCATCCAGATATATTTTTTAATTATCCTCCATCTCTTACTGTTCAGCTTGTCTTGATTTGCAGCATTAGCAGTAGATGATGCTTTGTTTCCCTGCATTGGTTCGATCGCTGTTGTTTGTGCTTTGGACACATTGGTTTTCCTCTCTCTGGCATCTGGGTCACATTGTTCACAATGTTATTTGTAGTCAGTGGTGTGTGTCTTGTTCCTGATGTGGATGGGAGGAGATGAAGACATTGCGAAGGAAATATGTTGTCTGACTCTGTCAGAGTGGCCCCTTTAGTGGCAGGCTTCTCAGAGATTGCCGTAGAGACTGCGTTTTGTTGCCCTATCATCAAGCCTTTGGCTTTTAGAACTTTATGTTTTGATCCTTATAATAATAAAAGATTCATTATATCAACTGGATCAAGGCAATTTCGCTATCCACTACATTGTTAATCCAGATGGGAAAATTCATTAGGGCTCAAATATTGTTTGAGGCCCAACTGTTTCTTAAATTATTATTATAATTATTATCTATTTATTTTTTTTACAACTGATGGGAAGAGAAATTTAACAGCTGTGTGATTAGCAGGCCATGAAATTAAAAATGTTTTGCAGAGAATCAAGAGGTTGTTTACTACGGAATTTCTCATCTGAGAATTAAGTGTCATTAAGATTGGCCACAAGATGTTCCCTCTCACCATTCAAGTTTGATTTCCACACCCAGTCCTTTGCTAAGAGGCCTTTAGCCTTCTTTGGCAGGGACTTGCTTGTGGTGTCTTCATGAAGGCAGCATCCCCTGCAATAATGGTGATAGTCTAGATGACAGCTATGGGCGCTGAGCTTACCAAGTAATGCAGATAGCAGGTCAGCTTCAGTGAAGAATATGTACGCTCCGGTTTGAAGATGAGACACATTAGCAAAGATTGCAGTCCTTTGGCTTTGTTCCCCCATCTCAAGTACCAGGGCATTTATGTCTCCAGGGAGGCAGTCTAATGCTCTGAACAGTCATGTTATCATTATATTGTCCTGCACTTTTATAGGCCCTTTACCTATTGGGTCATTTGCCCATGGCTTCTTTCCATCTGCTTTTAGAAAATACTCCATCCTTCTACTGAGTAGAGTGTTGATAACCTTCCACTGAAGCCAAACATGCTATCTTAAATGTCTTAACCTAGGATTAAAGTGAATTTTATTGCCTTCTCCAAGTGCATGCATCCTGTGCATCTCAAGCCCCATTACCTTCTTACCTAATTTTTGGTAAAAACAGTGACTATTATGGGTTCCTATAGGTAGTGTTAGTCCTGGTAAACTTTCAAAATGACACAGACTCATGGGTGACACTCTGTTAATGCCAGCTTCTCCTTCCTCTCCCTGTCTTCCCCTTTCCTTCCCCTCCTTGGTCTGCCTTTTTGTGCTGTTAGGCAATCAAACCCTGGGCTTTACATATGCATCTGCTCTCCCACTGAGCCCCATCCACCTCCAGTTATTCCTATATGACACTTACTATTCTATATTTGAAGGGATTTCCTAAGTTTGCCTAGCACATTGCTCAACTTCCAACCCAGAACTCTTCAGCTTTCTTTGTCTTAGGCCTTTAATAGAGTCTCTCCTGTCTGATACTTATTTTTATGGTTTTTTAGACAGAGCTTCATTTTTTGAAGACACATTTTAGTACATTTATTTAGTTGTGTGTGAGTGCATCTGTTTGGGCATGCATGTATTCACACATGCTGCTCGATGCATGAGATCATAAAACAACTTGTGGGTCTTGGGCATTGATGGTCAATAGGTTTCTTTGGAGGTCTTGTTACCCAGTGAGCTATCTCACCAGCTCCATTTGATCTTCATACTTGCTAAATTAATCACACATAACCTCTTCCTTTAAAGAGTTATCATTTAGGGAAAATGGGTTTGTTGACACTTAATGCAGACAAATTCTCCTGGAGGCAGACATGGAAACCATTTAGATACATAGTTAAGGGATTTGTGGTCATCACAGGACACACACAATAATTTTTGTTACCATCTGAGACAAGTGCATATCAATGGACCCTTCTAGAAGGAGAAGTGCTGTGAAGTATCACTAGCATGCTGAGAGAATTTGATGTGTTTCACAAAGGAGCTTTCCAGGCTTCCAAGGGTGTGAGCTATGCATGTTTTCCCATTGTTGTTCTTTGTTATTTCTTCTTTGTTATGGTAGTCAGCTGGAAGCTGAGGTCTCTTTGCTGTTGCTGTTGCTGGCACCAAGGCTCTGGCTTCAGGAGAATATGATGAGTAAATGCACTGGGACAGAACATCTGACAGAAGCAGTGTGACAGAGGAAATGTTTTGTCTCCTAGTTTCAGAGCATGATCGACCCTCATCAAAGCAACCATGTGGCAGCAAGATGGTTCAGGTCATGGCAGTGGGAGCAGGAGAGAGCTGTCACCTTGCAGCTGTAGGCAGACAGGAGAGAGCTAGAGCAGAGACTTAGCACCTTCAAAGGTCTGCCCATAGCAGCTTGTGCATACCAGCTAGGCTCTTATCCCAAAAGTTCCAGTGCCTAAAACAGCTCTGCTATCTGAGGATCAGGGCATCAAACACATGAGCTGGAGCGGAATGCTTGCTCCCTGTTCCGTGAACACAATGAGCCAGGAAGGAGCTGCTGATACATTCTAGTCAATGTCTCTTGAAAAGGACTGGCTTTGTTTCTATGACAGATGGAGTTTAATAGAAGGGACAACAGCTAAAAATGGGGGAAGTATATAGAAGAATGAGAGAGAGGGAGAGATTAGATTATTAAATCAACCAATAAAGGGATACAGAGTCCTAAGTCTTATTAATTTATTTACTTTGTTTTCATGAGCTTAAAGCATAATGTAAATGTGTGATTTAAATTAATGGTAAATTAAAAATACCCAATTTCAATTCTTATGTCTTTAATTTCTTAGGCACCAACATTAAATTGATCTTTTTTTTTTTTTTCCATTAAAGAGTGAATTGGATGGAGTGAAGACAGGCAGTATTTCGCCAGAATGTCCTTGTGCTAGGCAACAGATATGGATGTTAGAGTGCCTTTGCTGCACATGATCATTATGAGGCCACCAGAAGCCCTGCACTGGGTGGCCAGTGTGTCTTAATACTGTTGTTGATGGGTCTCCCCCTCTGCTTTTAATGGTGGTTTTAATTTCCTGACTTTTTTAGCAAGGGCCCCGATGAGGCACGGTAATGTGCACGTGGCTGGCCAAACTTTGTATGCCGTAGCTGTGAAATAACAAGGCTTTAGTTGTGGCCAACACCACGGAACATGTCCCAGCAAGTGTTGGAGGTAATCAGGCAGCAGTGTCTACGTGGGCGGAGTGCAGATGCAGGGGAAACCAGCTCCTGAGTTGTTACCATTCCTTCAATTCTCTTCTCTTCTTCTTGCCTCTGAAAAGCTTTTATTTTTATTTAAAAACATTTCCAGCCTTATTCTTGTATGAGTGGAATATGAAGTTTGTATCTTTAAGATGGGCAGTATATTTTCATATATTTTACACTGGGAAACACGAAGACAAGCTGATGAAGAGATCTATCACCCCACTAGTTAGGGTTTTTAATGTGAGGGTGACAGCATTTAAGATATTCCTTAGCAAAGGTCATGGTGTGTGCACTGCATGCTGAACACTGGGCTCTAAGACTTGTCACCTTGAGGCACTGAGTTGTTGCATGCTGTCACCAGAGCTTCCTCCCCTTTCTCTTTAGTCCTGGTACCCAGCATCCCTTCTGCTTCCTTTGCTAATTATTCCCACACCCACATGTAGTTAACATCATGTGTTATGGTCTTTTCTTCCTGTTCTCACCTTATTTTAGTGGACATGATTTCTCCAATTGTCCAAAGTTGCCGAAATTAACTTAGAAATTTACTTTCACTTATTTTTAGATGAGATCAACCATGGCTGCTTTCTGTTTCCTTACAGACTGAAGTATTTTAATTGTGTGTGTGTGTGTGTGTGTGTGTGTGTGTGTGTGCAGCTGTAATTCATCCAACTTTATATCTACATCTAGCTATCCTATATTTCAAAATCTGTCAGTGGACACTGGGTTGACTCAGTGTCCTTTCATTGTGATTCCTGAAGGCGTGTCTTGGAAGGACTCTTTTGCCTATAAGAACAGGTGTGGTGCTGAAGTCCAGCTGATGTTCACTTAGTTCTATTTTGCTCACCTGGGAGTTACATCTGGCACCAGGTTTTGCAGGCTTTGGGGAAGGGTGACAGGTAATGGAAATGTTCTCTCCCCCCCTTCTTTCTTCTATGAATCTTTTCTTATTGTTGTGTGCTATCTGTACACTGTGACCTTTCACTTGGATGCCTTAAATATTCCCTAAGACAAATACTGGTGTGCACTGTAGGATTCTTCAGTTAGAGAGGGATATATTAGTTTTGTTCCCTTGCTAGCTTTCTGCTTGATATTGTCATGTTGTCTTTCTGCCATAAAGAAAATTGATGTCTTTTTAGTTAACTGAAGGGAAGAAGGAGGAGGGAGAGGTAGAAAAAAGAAGAGGAGGAGGAAGCAGAAAGAGAGAGATTTCCGTTGACATTACCTAATTCCATAGAGTACATCACTATTAGAGGAGAACCAATCCTTCTAGATTGAAATTTATTTTATAGCCCAATAAACAGAAGTCTTTTTGACGAAGTTTTTCCTTAGATGTTGTCCGTGTATTGTATGACCAATTTGCTATAGATGAAAATAGCGTAAGTAATAGTCGACTTAAATATAATGCTAGTAAATACTTAAGCATTAGCATTCTCCATTGCGTTGTTTAGATTAACTTTTGGTATAAAGAAGCTGTATCTCCTTGCTATAGGCACTTTGCCTGTTTGGCCAGTGTTTCCTAAATTGTCAGCTCCACAAATGGCCACTTCACTTCAGGAATCCCTGCTTTTTAGTCCATCCCTTTTGAGGATTGGCCTTGCATGTTTAGCAAATTTAACTGTAGGAATGTTCAAAGAAACAAACCTAACTGTCCTTCCTGCTACGCTCAATTTGGATGTTGTCTAATTAATGCTGTATTGGAATAGTTTTGTCCATAATGTCCCAGACTCTGTACTTTCGTGGGTTTTTGGCCACCCTGATTTCGGTGTTCAAATCTTTACGTTTTGCCCTGTGTGAAATTATGAAGTCATTTTGGCTAAACTGTAGACCTCTACCCGCCCTGCCGCTCCACAGGAGGTCAATTGTTGGTAGGAGGTAACCACTCAGAGTCTGGTTAATAGCAGGAAAAAGTCAGCATTGCCCTGGCTAGACCAACATGTGACTTTGACCTTTACCTCAAATGGTTTTGTGAAAACAGCTTGGTTTTCACCAACCTCTTGTTATTTATTGGTGCTAGCCTTTTCACAAACAAAAACACTCTCAGAAAAAACACAGACAAACACACACATACACACACACACACACACACACACACACACACACACACACACACAGGTTTTGGAGATTTCAGCCTGGCTTGTTTGTATTCAGTCTCAGAGCTTGTGCAGAGTTAGCATTGTCTTTAACTATTTGGGGACAGTTACTTTCCATCCTGGCATGTTCTCTTGGCTTGTTTGTAATTCTAGCCATTAGTTAGTTGGAAAGATCCTTGGATACCACGGAATCCTACGCCTATAGATGAAGAAACTCAGGCTAGCTGACAACTTCCCTTAGGCTCTGTCCTTGTTAGTGACAAGACCAGTATGAAATTGACACCTTTCTCTTCCCTGCCTTTTACCTTTTTTTCACCTTAAAATAAGACACAACCAAAAAGAAACAAAACTGCATTAACCGTTTCGTTGGTTAGGTAGGAGATATACAAATAAGTGAGTAGGTAGATAATAGTCTGTGCTTGGAAAGTCCCATGGCCTGGAGAAGAGTCTCCACAGGACTTCAGCTGTTCTCCTTTAAAAAGGTTTGTGCTGACCTCAGGCCTGTCTTTTCATCCTGTTTGAGAAACTGATCAATTTTAAAAGCAATGAGTGAAGCAGTGGGTCACACCCTGTATTCTGTCTCTCTGTCTGTCATACCTTAGACAAATGCTGATCCTTTATCATGTGTCATTCTTAACTTGTGCTGTAAGAATCTGATACTTACAAGGTGGTGGTGTGGTGGGCCATTGCTTACTTGTGTGTCTTATGGTGATTTCTTCCCAGTGCTGGCTACATTGTCTTGGTTAAAAGCTGTGCCCCAACTCTCCATAGGCAGACAAGGAAGGTAAGCTCTAGGGAAGATTTTAATCAAGTCAGAGCAAACCCAAAATATAGTTACCACATGCTTTGGTTTCCTGACACAAGTAGAAGGATTTGATGAGATAGGGATTATGGGCAAGGCCCGTTGTTTAAATTCCTCATTGAACACGTTGGTTTGGGATCTCATGTAGTATCCTGGGAATGGAAGGGCATCACTGTTAGGAATGGGTAATAGTTCTGGGCTTTATATCTCTGGAAACAGAGAGCCATGATAAAGTTAAGAGCCAGTGCCTGGCCCACTTTCTTTGTTTGGGCTCCAACAGTTGTACTCCTGGTCTTCTTTGCCTTCTGAGATGGTTGTAGGGACTGAATTAGGTAGTCAATATGGAAACTACTGTGTATGCAAGGCACGTTAGTTATTCCCAGGAATAGCAAACGCTCTGCTCCCTGTTAACACAGTACTGTCTGAAGCACTTGGCCTCTATGGCTGCGTGAGATTTTGATAGCAGTTTTCATCTGTGAATGGTTCCAAAGCATTGAGAAACAGAGGCCATGGCTCATCTGTACCCCCGAGACTGACTGACTGCATGGTTTTCAGCACAGCCCTTCTCTTCCCAGACCTGAGTGTTCCTTTGTAGATGAAACACTGGGTTCATGTTGCCTACACTAAGGCTCCTTCTCTTCTGACACTTGTGATTATTTCAAATTTTTTTTGGGGGGGGGGAGGGTTACAAGCTCAGTCATTAGTTATCAATCTGAGTTCTCATTTAACTGTATGCCCTGATAATCTCCATTCTGCAGATAAGGAGGTTTGGAAGCAGAGGATGTTCTAGTCAGCTCTCTAATACTGTGCAGCTATTAAGCAGTGCCATCAGCATTCACACCTGGCTCTTGATGGGGTTAGGTTTAGCGTTAGGGTTAGATTTGTATGACTTGATCCCCATGCGGGCTTGTGATGTCATTAGAGTCTGTTCACATCTGATCAGCAGCACGGTTGTCAGCCAGCTCTGTATCCAGTCGGTTCTCTCCGTTTACTTTACAGTTAACATTCCAGTATCTTCATCGCAGTGTTTCGCTACTGGAGAATGTACTCTCAGTGTTGCTTCGGGCTGCTTAAGAGGTCATGCCCTGATGGAAGAACACAGTGTGTTTTTTTTGCTTGTCCTTTTGATTCTTTGAACCCCTCAGGGTGACCTCTTCTGGCATCTACCTGGACTTGGCAAAGTTGGTTTCACATTGCCCCATGCAGGGCAGGGAAGGCATTTGAGGAGGCTGCTCTGGCTTGAATCTAAACTAGTCTCTCCCTGGGGAACAGTTTCAAGTTGTGGCCTGCTTGTTTTGCACATGGCATGTATGCAGACCCTGATTTTACTCAGTATCAGTCAGCCAAGTGTCTTCTGGGTGCTTTTTCCTTGTTTTGTTGTTCCTGTGAGGATCTAGTTTGCTTAGGCGTTGATCAGACACAAGGCAAGATTTTTGTAGTGAATCGAATGAGGCAGAGAGTCATACCGGGGGATACCAGGAGAGAGTTTACTTTTGGATGACCAGGAAGCTGACATAGCATTACCTCTTGGTGGGGTGTGTGCTTCCATATTTGAAGTCCCCTCTTAGTACCCGTCCATATTGTTAACACACTCAGTGTCTTTGTTTTCCCAGTAACACCTCAGAAATAACCTTTAAATCTAAATAGCTTGTATTGGATTTATCGGTTATCTAGATAATAATTTTTTTTGATAACTGTGTGTTGGACACTAAGCCTACCTTAAAGAATGCTAACATGGATTAGATCACCTGCCTATACTCAGAGACTTAATGCTCTGAAGTGAGAATCACACTCACCAATATTGAAATTACAGACTGCAGATAAAAATCCTCTCCTTGCAAACTTTGGTCTAGGGGACAAAGCTGTTGCCCCCAGAATTGTGCACATCATTTGATAACTGTGGATTTCCCCCACAGCCTTGCACATGCTGCGGCACTCGTAAGTGCTGCTGCTGGAAGGGCATTACATGCTGTTTGTGGACATGCACGAGTTGTTTGTTCTGCCCTCCTTTGAGGGAGGAGTACCCTTCTTCTCTGGGAAGGTAGAGAGTGGTCAGCCCAGGTGTTTCTTCGGTTTAGACAGGAAGAACCTTTTGAATTCTTGAGTGTCCCTTGGTGGATCTTCTAGAAAGTTGTTTCTTTAGTTCAGGTAAAGCAGTATCTGAATAACCTGGCATGCCCTGAGTGTTGTGATGTGAGCAACATGGTCTTTCTGGAGTGTGGAGGTGCGAAAGAAATCTCATATTTATGAATGGCAAGAACATTGACTCAATGATGGGCTAGACGAATGTGCGGCCAGTACAGTGCTTGCTTTGTCATCCTGAGGACCTGGGTTTGGATCCCAGCACCCACATGAAAGCTGAGTGTGGCTGTGTATCTGTGACCTTAGACTGGGGACTTAAAGACAGGCACATTCTTGGGATCCACTTGCCACTAGCCTACCTCAATCTGTGAGCTGCTCCAGGTTCAGTGAAGACAACATCTCCAAAACGAAGGAGGGAAGCAACTGAGTACCTGATGTTGTTCTCTGACCGCCACAGGCTGGTGCATGCATTTGCATACAATGGAGCATGGAAATACATAAACAGAATGTTATTTTCCCTATATTAGTATAGAGAGACCGACAGCTCTTTTCATTCATCACACTCACACACACACACACACACACACACACACACTCACACACGGACAAAGGTTATTTTTAGCATATTGTCTTCTGTCTTACCTACTATATAAGTGGTCGGGGTAGTAGTATATGACTTTGGCAGTCAATGTAATGAGGCAAGAAAAATGTCTTTGGCTCTTGTTACACAGATAGATTTAAACTATTCACTACCTTTCATGGGCACAGAACTCTTTGAATCAAATTAGTAAAAAGTACAATTTTCACGATAAATTTTTCTTAATCCATACACATATATAACTTTGTTTTATTCTTACTTAATCACATTATATCTCATTCACTGCCCCTCTTCATGTCCCCCTTTCCACAACCCGTCCCCCATCTTCCCTCCCCTTCCTCTCTGAGTGATATTCTTATACAAGAAAATGATTAGCTTTTTAAAAGATTGTGTGCGTGTGTGTATGTGTGTGTGTGTGTGTGTGTGTGTGTGTGAGAATTAGAGACAGGGACCCCCACACAGAGAACACACACAGAGAAAGAGAGAAAGAAACAAGAGCAATAGTTTCAGGCTAGTCACTTCCATTGTGTGTGATTTCTTTGCTGTGTCCTATATGTATGGTTTTGGGATTGTTGCAGTAGAGAAGAGGGTTGGTATGGCCAGGGATGCTGCTCGTAGCTGTTTCAGTTATGTCTTACAAGTTGGCTAGAGACCGTCATCTTCACTTGCTATGTGTGATGAGGCCCAGGTTTTTGTTTTTGATGTTTTTTTCCTAATTTTCAAATAAGTACTTGATCTTTATCAGATGACGGGGTATGGAAATATGTAACTTGTTTGTTTTCTCGAAAAGCACTCATAGGCTATTTGTGGAGCAGGCACGGAAATAACCACGCATAATTATACTGCTGACTAGGATGGGGTATGCCCACCAGAAGTGTATATAGTGTTTGTAGGAGACACCAATACAAAGGGGAGAATCAAGTTAAACAGCATGTGGAGAGCTTAGAGTGGTACATATTCTAAAGAAGCTCCATTAATACGTAACTCTACGAACTGAAAGTAGTCAGCTATCTCACTGGACTTTTGTGTCTCTACAGAATTTTATAATCATCAGTGGTATCGCTTTCAAACACGGCCACCTTAAGTTAGCTGCTGTGCTCACAGACTATGGCTCCTTTCCCCAAGCCTCCCTTCATCGCTTACTGAACACCTGCCTGCCAATCTATACTCTTTGTGATGTTGCCTGTTCTGCCCCTTGTGTCTAATGCAACCCAACAGTTGTGGTCTTTTATGGTTGGCTTCTTTAACATAGTATGCTTTCTTTTAATTTTATATGTATGGGTATTTTGTTTAAATGCATGTCTGTGTCCCACATGTATGCCTGGAATCTGCAGAGTCTAGAAAAGTATGTCAGATCTCTTGAAATTGGAGTTTAAAAACTGCTGGAAGCTGCTTCGTGGGTGCTGGAATGGAGTCCCAGTATTCTGGAATAGCAGTGAGTGACCTTTGACTACTAGATCATCTCTCCAGCCCTATCACTTAGTATATTTTTAAGACTCATTTATAGTGTATCATCATGACATGGTTTTTGAAAGTGAAATCAGTTATGTCTGTTGTTTATGTCTGTCTCTTTTGTGTGTGTGTGTGTGTGTGTGTGTGTGTTTGTTTGTTTCATGAACCTATGTCTATGCAATACATGCTTGCCTGGAGAACTGGAGTTTCAGAGAGTTATGAGCTATCATCTTGGTGCTGCAAACCAAACCTGCATCTTTTGGAAGGGCAACCTCTGTTCTTAATTGCTCCCACTGGTGTACTCTCTTTTCTTCTTCCTTGAAACACCAGGGATTCAACATTGAGGATCTGCTCTAATGACCTTCTCTAATCCCAGCTACTTTTTAATGTCCTTAACCCATAAACACTGTTTTTGTGATAAATTTCTATATTTCTGCTCATTTACAGTAGTCATTAAATTTCAGCACACAGTGACTTGGGGTATATTCAGATCATATCTAAACTACAGAAGCTTAGTCTCAAAAAGATGCATTTATAATTTGATTCATTCAGGTAGGAGGTAGTAAGGGGTTAGCTGTAAAACCAGAAAGTCCTTACTCTGATGTTTTCCTGTCTATATATTATAAGTAAGTGATAATAATCCTCTCTCGAGCTCCTTACCTTCCTATTGTGGGATTTTCTTATATTCTTGGATAGTTAAATAAGCACAGGAGGGAGTGTGGGGGAGGCAGACATTAATCATACCCCCTCCCCCATAACAGCGTGAGATGTACCTGTTGGTCCTGTGGCCCACGGGCTGGTATTACAACCCTGACCACACGGTGGAAGGTTTGCTATGCTTCATACACATTAGTAATATTTATAAACAAAAATCACCAAGGACTGTTCTAAGGTGCAAATCTCATGGCGGAGATAGCCATTTTAATATGAACATTCTAATGACAGCGTGGATGAAGGTACCATCACCCTTGGCAGGGAGTAGATGTTAGGAGAAACCTAAGTGAAGACCTGTCTGCTCCTCTCTTGTGGTATATTTAATCCAACATTCTATCTGCTTGCTGAGGTAATGCTTTTGTGTTTGCAATTTTGACTTCTAGTCTCCTGATTATTATTGTCTTTTTATCATGACTTGAAGAATATTGTGGAGGAATATAAGATTAATTCTTTTTGGAAAGCTGTGAGCAACAACAACAACAACAATGAAACTCACAAAAAGGTGTGAGAGGTGACTGTTTGGAATTCAACTTCCAAGAAACATTAGGCATTCGGAAGGTTTTAGGCACTATGACTTGGTCTCACCAGTGGCTGAAGAGGGTGGCTCTGACTCAATGTGCTTTCAGTGGATTACACTGCATGTGTGCGTGCACACACGCACACACACACACACACATGTATCCCCCTGCTCACCCACTATTTCTTACCGTCTCTTATCTGATGATTTCTTTCCCTTGTCCCTTCCTAAATATTACATCCACTGGGACCTAATTACAGCTGTTCAAACTGTACAGAACATCCGAATACTGTGGACTCCAATGTTATCTTTAGCTCTCACAAAATATTAGGCACTAATTATAGCCATCCATTGCACAGACAGGTATAGAAACTATTCTAAGTTTGTTGTCAGATTACAGTGAGGCGAAGTCAAGGAAATAACACTCATTAGCGTTTGCATTTCTGGTAAGACTTTTCCCCAGAGTTGATAATATTGCAGAAATTGACTTTAGATTCTAAAGTAAACGCCCAGAGCTCAACCTCGTCTTTACTTTCTGCGAGTGTTTAAGTTACTGCTAAAATTTTAGGAAAGGTTGTTTCTTAGAATATAACAGGCAAGCTTTTATAGAAAATACATTCTTTGGCGTTTTGTTGAACAGCCATGTTTGAAGAGAAGTTTAATCCACCACACTCAAGCTCCTCATAGCATTTTCTGGAATGTTAAAAGCAGTCGCTGTCATTGATATGTAACTGAGCACTGCTATGTTCAATTACATATGTACAGTATAAGAAAACATTACACTCACCATCGTTCCCTTACCTGTAGAGAGACAAGGAAACAGAATGCTATGTAGGAAAAAATAAACCTTAATATGCCTTAAACCCGGAGCCATGGGTTGTACCTTTTCTGTCAGCTAACTTATTTTCACATTTCCTAGTAACACTGAAATTGCACTTTTTTTTTTTTTTTTTTTTGGTAAAGACAGGCTTTTTTTTTGGTAGTCTAGGCTATCCTGTAGCTTATTATGTAATGCAGGTGGCCTTTAATTCCGAGCAGTTTCAGCCTCTAAGAGTCCCGAGTTTACAAGATAAGCCACCATGCCTTCTTTGAATTTATATGGTTTTAATCTAGTATGCATGTAAGAATTGGTACCTTATGTTTTATATATTTAATATATATTGTATACTTAATCTAATTAATATATCCTATGTTAATTACATATTATATTATATATCATGTTAATTAATAATATAGAATATATAATATATATCCAAATATATGAAGTGGTATATTGTAGATATAACATTAGGTTCTAAAGTAAACACCCCTTACTTAGCCTCATCTTTACTTTTCTGCGAGTGTTTTATATTATATAAATTTGGCTGTGATCACCTCTGTGTGTATATACAGCTGAAGTCCTCGGAAATCTCAAATGTAAGGCTGGTGGTTGAGATGTCAGGAGTCAGAAGCTAACATTGTTTATGTTATTAATATCTATTGATGATTTTTTTCTCTGTGAAATATTTTTGTGACTTTTACAGGAATGTGTAAACCTCAGTATATCCTCAGTTATTCTCATATGACATATCTATTTTTTTGTATTAGAGTTTTCTGTTTATGTAAGGTTAAATATGTCCCCGTACTTAGCATGCCTAATCTCAGATCCCATTTGAAATAGAATAGTTTGTAAGGTTAGGATTCCATTCATAGCAAAACAAAAAAGCAAACATTCTAATAAGCATTATGAGTTTCTTTACAGAGGAGGTCCTATAAACTGCCCTTTGAGTGAATTGAGAAATGTGCTTTATTTTAAAACGAGGTGTAGAGATTGCTCAGTGGTCCTTTATTCCTATGTTCCTGTAGCACTTTCTCAAGCCATGTGTTCCTGAGAGTCTTTCTTTTTTTTTTTTTTAACTTAAGATTTTAATGTTTTGAGACTTTCATATATGAGGATCATATTTACACCATTTTCACATATTCCACTCCCCACCAACTTCTCCCTAATGTCCACATTTCCTCTTTAATCCATGACCTCCTGTCCTTCAGTTATTATTGTTTATATAAACACCGATTGGTCCTCGGGTGGTTTCTGGTTGATTCCTCCAGTTTATATCTGAAGTGTGTGGTGTCTTCAGCAACAGGTTCTTACCTTCAAGTTCTGGAAGACAAATCAAGGCCAGTCTCAATCTCATATGCGCGCACACACACACACACACACACACACA
>JADRCH010000065.1:10948377-10969173 GCA_019843965.1 Rhynchomys soricoides | reverse complement strand
GGGAAGATGGGTTCTCCATCTTTCTTGTCATTGATTGCCGATAGCTCTTCATCTAGGAGTGAGAGCCTGGTCAGGTTTCCCTCATTCCTATTGCTACACCAACCGGCATTGTCACTATGTTGGTCTTATTTAGGCAGCCATTTTATCGAGACTTCATGGATGCGGTTAAATACACAAGACCATCATGAAGCCAATGGTATGGTCTTCTGGTTCTTTGGACTGTTCTTTCTCCTTTGTTTTCTGAGCCATAGGTCTAAGGGCTACCTTGTAGATATATATTTGAGGCTAGATATTTCATGGCCCATTGTACTTGGCCTTCTAATGAGCTGTGGGTTTCTATAATTATTTTCCTGTGCTGAAAAATGAAGCTTCTGTGATTAGGGATGGGGGCTACATTTGTCTGTTGGCATAGGGATAACTATTTAGAATGCAGTTAGAAAGTATACAGGGTTAGGAAAGTGGCAGTAATGGGTTCTCTTCTAGGGATCATGACGTCATAAGCTACGGGCAGTTAGTTGACTAGCTTTATAGTACCTGGTAGAGTTCAGTTCTCTTCCATTGAGCTGGCCTCAAGTTGATTTCAGTAGATGCTGTTGCTCCACAAGGTATTAGTGCCACTATTGTAGCTTGGGGATATTTTATCCCCAAGGTTGGCAGGTTTTGGTGGTTCCTGGACTTTAAGGCTTGGTATGTCTGCTGATTGTTTTCTTCCTTGGCAGTTTGCATGTTCCCTCTGGATACTCTGCAGGGAGGATTCTTCCAGGTTGATTCCTCCAAGTTCTGAGTTTAATGTGCTTGTATCTTCAGAAACAGAGTCTTATTTTCAAATCCTGGGAGGCAACCAAGGGTCATGACATTTGCCTCTATTTTGGAGGAGTCTCTTGACTAACAACTTAAAGAGATGTTTCTCATGTTTGTTACAGGGGTTTTTGTTAGCTATTCTTTGAGTTCTGGGGGCATTATCATCCCAAGTAGTTAACTCCATTTAATTTACCCTCTCTCTATTATAATTATAACATATAATTATTATATAGTATAATTATAATGTATAACATTTGTATACTATATACAATGTATTTTTAAGGAAATCTGATACTACTTCTCTATGGTTTTTCAAACAACCATTCTCCATCTACACTCCCCTCCCTGCCTCTCTCCAGTTAAGGTTCCTCCTTTCTCCCATTTTCCACCTCATAGCAACTGTGTCCTACCTAGCCCCACCCCTTCACCCCACCCCCAGGCTCTTCCACCAACCATGGTTCCTTTTACCTTCCTGGCTTCTGCAGGTACTCCAGGTTGCATACCCACATGTAAAGATTTGGAGCTAGGGCCCAGGAATGGGAGAGAATATGGCGCGTTTTGTCGCCATGTCGCCTGGGTTACCACAGTCAGTGTAACACTCTACAACTTCAGCCATTTACTTACGAATACCATGATTTAACTTTTCTTGGGCCCAGGTGGATACACAGCAGAATTCTAGCAATCATTTCATTCCTTCAACGAAGCTAGTAGCACAGGGATGTTTCAACATACATAAGTGAATAACCGTTATAAATTATATAAGTGAACTTAAATAAATCACATGATAATCTGAATAAATGGAGAAAAGTCCTCTGAAAAAAAATAACATGCTTTCATGATAAAAGTAAGTTCTAGAGAGCGGAAGCCTGGTAGGGACATTTTCCATCATAATAATAGGTGTATGTATGACAAACCAGTAGCCAATAGTATCCTGAGTGCAGTAAAATAAAATCAGGAATGAGACAACTGTCCACTAAACCTATTTATTTTCAACATATTGCTTGAAGCTCTAGCTAGGGCAAGAAGACAAAAGAAGGAAACTAAAGGCCTAACAAATGGGAAAAATAGAAATCAAGTCATTCTTGTTTCCAGGTGATTTGATATTATCCATAAAGACCCCATATCATATGATATTATGCATCAGACATCCCAAAAATTCCACCAGAAAATGTCAAAGAATGATCAACACCTTCAGCAAAGAGGCAGGGTACAAAATCAGCGTGTAAAACTTTCTGTATACCGATGACAGACACAGAGAAAGAGATCATGGAAACAGCCCCATTCACAATAGATTGAAAAAAAAAGCACCTATGCATAAACATAACCAAGGAGCTGGAAAACTCTGCAGTAGGAACTTTTAAGTCCCTGGATAAGATACTAAAAGATGGAAACACCTCCTGTGTTCATGGAATATTAGGATCAATGTGACTATCCTACCAACTGCAGCTTACCCTCTGTGCCATTCTAAAGTGTTTGAACTGCCATTCCCCTGGATGACTTCTGAACCTGCCTCTGCCTATTGAATGCTGAAGTCCATCTGTGGATAACATCTGCTTTTACATTTCTTTCCGTCTCGGGCTAGCTTCTCAACCTTCCTAATGCTGTGACCCTTACTACAGTTCCTCTTACTGTGGTGACCCCCAACTGTAAAGTTACCTTCCTTGCTACTTAATAGCTGTTAATTTGTTATTGCTATGAATCATAACATAAATTTTTTTGAGATAGAGTTTTTTTTGTTTGTTTTTCGAATTTTGTTAAAGGTTTGTCATTGCCTACAAGCTGAGAATGGCTGATCTAGGCAAACACACCTGTAGGCTGCCTGCTTTCAGGAGCTGTCAGGAGTCTAGTTCACTCCTGCTTTCACGTGTTTTCTTTTTTGTTTTAGGTAGAACTGAGAAAGGATGAAGTCGCTTGCATGGGCTACTTAGAAATTCCTCTGTATAAAGACTTTCCATTAAAACCTGTTGAACTAAAATATAATTAATTATACCTTTCCATGTTCCATGTCTTCCTCCTAGTCCCTCTCATGCCCCTGTCCAATTGCTTGCTTCTTTTTATTATTTACACACCTATATAAAATGCATAAATATATGCATATTACCTGCTGCATCCACTGAATGTGGCTAAACAAAATCTGAATAATGCTACCAGGAATCATGTGGATGCAGAAAGGGGAAGTCTCATTTTTCTTGTCTCGAGATGCATAACTATAGGCAAATGAGACCTCCGAGAGCATGAGGGTTAGCCTGTCCCAGGGAGGAGCCCCCTAATTGGTTATCTAATACAAAGTGGTCAGTCTGAAATCACATACCTGCAGGGCTTCTTTAAAACAATCATTTTTTTTTTTAAAAAATATTTGTTTAACTTGCTTGTACATGCTTATTTTCATGTGTGTTCAGGTGTCTGTAGCGTCTGAAGAGCTAATGCATCCTTTGGAAGGATGTTAGAGGTTGCTGGGAGCCAGTTGACATGGGAGCTGTGACCCTAACTCAGTTCTTTCCAGCTGCTGTTTGCAGTCTTATTATCCACTAAGGCTTTTCTCCAACCTCATTTTGTGTCTGTGTTCAGCCAGGTGTGTTGGGTGAATGTGTGTATGTGGAAATGCTGGCACTTGGGAGCTTCTGCATGTGGAGGCCAGATGTCATCTTTGGGTATCATTCCTCTGGGACTCTCATTTAGTTTTTGAGAAAGGGGCTCTCATTTAGTTTGGAATTCACTGATTATGCTAAGATGGTTGGCAGGTCTCTTTCTCCCTCCACCTTCCTGGCATTGAAGTCACAAATATGTGCCACCATGCTTGTCTCTTTCTTCTGGATACTAGGGATGGAGTATTAGTCCTTGTGCTAGCAAGACAAGCCCTTCGCTTACTGATCATTTTCCCAAGCCGTAGATACTCCTAAGAGCACCCGTGCTAAGATGATTATTACTGTGTACAAATGTAATTTTCTCAGGGCTGTGTCCCACGTTCTTGGTGTTTCATAGTTGAAATATTTATACCGCCCCTCCCTGCAATCTTTCCATTGTTGTGTGTGCTACAGGAACTGAGAGGATTGGGACAGTCTCAGCTGGTTTCTCTTCTCCTTTAGACATCATTGTTTGTAACAATTCTGAATGCCATCTTTCTCCGACTATCAGATTGTAAGATTATTGCTATACTTAATTTTCTGTTGTTACCCTGGCGTGAGAAAATTCATTTATAACTTTCCTTTGAAATGCCTTTGTAATAATTTTCTTTTCTTGTGTATATGTGTGATGCTCATACAGCCATTGTTTCACTTGATTCTGTTACAAAGTGTTGTTTTCTCTTAGAGATGAGGACACTGAGGCCTGTGAGGGCTGAGAACAGCACCTTGAGTTCACTGCTGGATGATGAGCTGACACAACCACCAGCATCCTGGCTCTTCTTGCCAATTTTCATCATGTTTCCCAAACTCCTTCTATGTTACGAGTTTCTGGACTTTTCTTTGGTGCATTAGTGATTTAGTGATTTCTCTTGAGCCCTAAGTGTTACTGCACGCAGCTCCTGTTTCTCCCCTGCTTTCCATTGCTCTCTGTCCCTCAAGAGCATCCAGGGTCTAAAGGTGTCCTCCTTCACTTAAGATGTTGTCGAGGGACCGAGTTCCTGCTGGGCATTCTTACAGTCGCTCAGCCATTGCCTTGGGCTTTTCTCTTACTCGTTGTAACTGTAGATTGTTGTAGTCTGAATATTTGGGGTCAGATCTGAAAACTTGGGATCAGGGGTTGCTCCTTAAGATGTGTCAGGTCTGTTTCTTGTTTCATTACCTTTGTTTCTTCACTTTCATCATTGAGGGAATTGAAAGGTTAAGTTTTCTTACTATTGGAATCCAAGTAAATTCCCTCATGAGCACAAAGGCAAAGTTTGGAGATAGCGGACTTCCCCTGTGTGTTGTCTTTAGTTACAGAAACAGCCAGTTAGTGGTGGAGCCTAGGGCAGATTGCTGAGAGTAGATATTTTTGGCACCTGTTGGTTTCATCTTCAGCACTAAGTGCTCTGTGTGTTGAGCCTGAATCTTTCCAGAATTCCTCAGGAGTTCTGAGAATGCCTGGATGTTCTCTCTGTGGCTCCTGGATCCCTTGGATAGCTCTATTGCTTAACACAGGCATCATCAATTATATGGACACATCTCTTCCTCATAAAGTATTTTTGTTGCTCATTTGTGAATCAAACTTTTAGAACCATGAGGGCTTTCTTTTTTTCCTTTTAAAATCAGGGTTTGCTATAAGAAACCATCTGCTGTAGATATTTAATAGAAAAGATTCAACAGAGAGGTTTAGCACAGAAATTATTGGAAAGACCATTTGTAATCTGTGTTAGAATGAATACCTAGAATTGAACCCCAGAAGTATCATTCATCCCATTTTTTTATAGCCAAGATAGAGAACTGTCATTTGGCCTTCTCTAAACTGTTGAGTTCAAGAATGTACTGGTGTACTCAGAAAGGGGTAACTGGCTTTCACCCCAACCTTCCAAATCTCAACGCAGTGCATATATTTTGGCAGAAGTTCTTTGATAATACATGCCTACCAACAGTGCACCCACTGCATCGTGTGTCATGCAGGAATGTTGGAATGCTGACTCAGCCCCCATTGTACTGATGTTTTAGAGATTTTTATGAATTTTGTGTGGCTTGAATGTGTAGTCAACACTCAAAAAGGGAGTTCTTAAATCTCTACTTGCCAGGGTCATTTATTATGTAACAGTTTACTTTAGGGAAACCCTTTAGGGAGTTCTTGTTTATGAAACAAAGACCTTAAGAAGGGAAGCCCATGACCTGGGAGAGTATTCTAAGCTGTTTTAGTTTCAACAGTTTGGAAAGTACAAGAGGGAGACACAGAGAATTACAGTCATGGTCACCCTGTCAGGGTGAGTTCTGTCTTAAGGAAAGGTTGCCAATTTCCCACCCTCTGGGTTCAGCTGTACATTGTTCCTTACCTTGCCTTAAATGCATGCATGCTTAGAATTTGCAATGGAAATCAAATGCAAGTTTTTGTAACATATCTTAAATAGAGCTATGACCTGTTGGCCTGTACGAAATGATTCTAATTTGCTTTTTTTTAATGCATCTGTAGCACTGACTTAAAACTGTGAAAATTGTTGGCATTTCTGCCCCCACTTCCTCCCATGGTGCCTAAGTGAGTTGCTTGAAGCACATGGTAGATGCTCTTTTTTAATGTTCCAAATTAAGACCCAGGTAAACTTCTGGAAATACTCATAACAAATGAAATTTTATAGTCACGGGAAATACAGGGCATGAGGAAGATAGATGACACACATGTCCTTGGAATGTTTCAGCTCGTCTTCATAGCATGGGACATTTGTCACTGTAGGAAAAGGCTCAGGCACTGGACATGGCTTAGATTGCATTCGTGCTTCCCTTTACATGCCCAGACATCCTTACACATTCTTCCTATTTGTAAATTATTTTTTGCAGATTTTATTTTGTGTTTACGTTTGCCTGAATGATGTCTGTTCACCACATGAATCCTGTGTTCACACAAGCTAGACGAGAGTGTTGGGTCATCAGGGAGTGCAGTTAGAGATGGCTGTGAGCTGCTATATAGGTGCTGGGAATTGAGTTCTCTTTCTCTGGAAGAACAGCCAGTGCTCTTAACTGCTGAGCCATCTCTCTATTCCTGTCTTTTCTTCTTAATTGGGGGCACATGCTCTGGAGTAGGAATTTCTAATTTCTGTCTCCTTCTGCTAATTGCTTGGAGCAACTGTAATCAAAATTCCAGACATGAGAGGGTCTTAGCTTTCTGGAACCCTTGGCTGAATATATTTGAGATTCACTTGTATCAAGTGAACCAGACAGTGCCTTGCCTGTATTGCTTATTATTATTATTGGAGATAATTTGAAGAGGTTCTTGTTATTGGATACACCAACCAAAATTGCAGGCATGAATTGAATTTACAGTCACTCTAGTTATGAGGAACCAGGGAGAATAGTGCCTGGCATATGATCTACAGTGATTCAAACTCAGAGCTTAATTCTTAGCACCCCACAACCTTTATGTGTGTGTGTGTGTGTGTGTGTGTGTAGTAGTAGCAGTAGCAGCAGCAGTGTTCGTAGTTATGATAATAATAGTGTAGTAGTAGTAAGAGTGTAATAGTATAGTATAGTAATAGTTCTACTAATAGTACAGTAGTAGAATAGTACTAATAGTATGGTGGTAGTAATATAGTAGTAATAATATAGTAGTAATAATATAGTAGTAATAATATAGTAGCAGTATGAATAGTTTTTGTACATTTCAGGTTTTTTAAAGCATTGTTATTTAAAGAAATAATAATTAGTAGGCTTAATAATTAATGCCAGTACTCTCATGGACAGAGACTTAAAAAGGACTAATTCCACTGCTGTGATTCTAACCGTGAGCTTGAGTAGCCAGGCTCAGCTCCCACTGGTCAGTGGCTCCCCAGATTTTGCTTTATTTCAAAATCTTGAAATAGAAGTAGAACAATTTCCCCCGTTCAGGAAAAAGTCTGCAGTTGAAAGGGACCCAGTTGTTTCACTGGGGCGACTATAATTCCAAACGTGGCCTTTCTACATCGCTTGAATCAGTGACACATTCATATCAAAGGTTTGCTTGGCCTTAATATCATTCCATATACTGAGGAACAGTCTATTTAGATTTTAAATGAATCAAGAATTATTACTTGAAGGCATCGCTATATGCATAGGGTTAATTCTTCTTCTTGTCTGCACTTCTCTCCTAAGTTGTTGAAAATTTCCATGGCTCTTAACATCTCTCTAGTTTCCCATTACCTGTGCATTTAAAAAGTTAATGTAGATACTTACATTTGTATTTCATTGTTAAAACAAACTTGACATCACAGAGTTTATCCTGACATCAAAATTCAGTGATATAAACTCAGTAAGTTTGAGTGAGCAAAGTTCAAAAACTTGAGATAGTTTGTACAGAGTGGTCAGAATCAGGGGTACATTGATAGGCTTTGGTGAGCGATGTGGTGTTTGACTACATCTGAATAAACACAGTTTGACAGACAAACATGCGGTGTTTGTCCATCAGTAATAACAATCTCATAATAAAAAATAAAATATTTCTGCTCTTTCAAGTTATGATGGGCTTTGTTGTTTCATGCTTATTTTAGTTAGGATAGAAACAAAATATTAAAAAATTAAAAGTAATTAAAACACACCTCACATGCTAGTAAAATTTCATGGCCTATGTCATGGGTACAGCAGACTTGTAAACAGATAAGACAGCGTGCATTTAAGACAGACAAGTTTGAACATGCTGCTCAGAGAATGCAGACAAGTGAGCAGCAATTAGACAGGAGAGCTGAGCACTTATTGGTATGCTGAAAAGGAGAGATTCCAGATAGGCACCAAGGAGACTCCTGAGCTTTATTAAGAATTATATAGCTGACTTTTCTCATTATCACTTTCTCTTCCTGTTGGAAGGGCAAGACCTTTGTGAATTAGACACACAGCATCTTACGTCCGTCCAGGTTTCCACTTTCAGGAGTAGATTTCCTGAATGCAGGTGAACTCAGGTTATTCTCTGCCCCTTATTTTTAGCTGTATATATATATACACACACACACACACACATACACATACACACACACACAAAGTTTGTTGTTTGCATCAGAGACTTAGTAGAAGCTTCCTTGGGACCACATTTTTATGTAAGCAAAGGGCAGTGCACAGTCAAGCAACGTCATCCTAGAATACTCTATGGGAACGTTTGTTATTTTAGAGATGGGGAAACTGGGATGTTGTTTTCTTGCTCTCTATCAGTTGGAGCCATTGTTGTTGGATGTGTTTTAGTGTGGAATGTTGGGTCCTCTGTCTTCCCTGTGATCTCTCCCAAGGTTGTTGGTGATGAACCTCTTGCAAGAGAGACTCTTTGCTCTTAGGATCACTCCAGTTGTCTTTATTCAGTCTATCTGGTTATCATCCACCAAGCAATAATGTTATTGACTTGCTTAGTGAAACTTACCGCTCTGAGTTTTCTTTGCTGGGGAAATTTTTAAGTTTGCTCCCTGCCTCCTTAACTGCTCTGCTAAATTGAGTAAGCTCTTCACCTTCTTTAAATCTGTAAGGGGTTTTTGCATGTTATATTTCAATTATAAGAAATATATTAGTTCCTAATGTGTGTAGGGATTCTCAGTGACCTTGTAACACTCTGTAGCTCATCTTGTCTTCTGTCAACTGCCCTTTCTATCCCCATGACTGCTAAGAAAACAGAAGGGCAGCTGGTGCTTGTCCCCTCTGTCCTGGCATTCTCTGGAGCCCTGCAGCTCCATGGTGTTGTCTCTCTGACAGTTCCCTTTTCAAGTGATACTGTGAATCTGAAGGGATGGTGTGTTATGGGGCCTGTCTCTATTCTGTGTTCCTTCTGATGACAGTGACTCACTCACAGCTCACAGTTACTCACTGGGACCTGATGCTTCTCCTTTTTTGTTACTGCTTGGTTCCTTTGGGGTTTTCAAATGTAGGGTTTTTTTTTTGTTTTTGTTTTTTTTTTTTTTCCTGGCTCCCCACAGTGTTGCTAGGAGCAGTGAGCATATTGTTACATTGTTTTGTGTGTGCCAGACAGGTCAAGAATCTGTCTTGACTCCTACTCTATGTCTTTACACCTCCTCATCTGGGCTGTGGTGGGGGTGGGGCTACTTAGAAATTCCTAGTAATTAAAACATAGTTTTATAGGAAAAGTCAGTTGACTCAGCTTTAGTCTTGGAGAACTGTAGGACATGAGAGTTGGACAGAATGTTGGCAATAAAGTAATTTTAGTTTACAGATAAGGAAATGTATCGAAGTTTAAAGATGTGCAAGGGCTAATGTCAGAGAGCTTTGAGGCCGAGCGGGCGGTTGCTGCCGAGTGTTCTGTGTCTGCGTCTAGTGCTGTTTCGAGTATTTCCACTGTCTTTGAGAGAACCTATATAAAGAGTTGCCATTTCTGTGGAGTTCTCCTTACTCCTTCTTAGCAATGCCAGCTGTCCAAGGAAGGAGAGGGGCATCCAGCCAGTCGCCTTCCAAAGCTGTCTCTCGAAAGTAGTTAAGTTGAATCCATGACATTTTCAGCCCCTGGCAGGCCCTGCTTTGCCCATCCTGCTCTGCATAGCCTGATGCTTCAGAACATGATTGTGTTCACTGCTTCCCTAGCACTTGTGTGTAATTTTCAGCCTGCCTCATTCTTCAGTGCTGTCTTCCTTTGCCTCCATCACATGTCACAGTGTACCTGCTTAGTAATTACACTGCTAGGGACTTACCTGCACCATTTGGAAAAGGTTTGCCTAATGTACTTATTTACTTGCACATAGTAAGTCTTGATTGATACCTTGGTAATCACTGAGATTAACCTGAGACTTCCTCCCACCATGGGGAGGGTCAGAGAATTAGGAAAACAGGTGGCAAGGAAACGGAGAAAAGAGAGTTGTACTTCCTTTGATGAGTTGAGAGGGAAATTATAGATGATTTGTGATCTCCAGACCTAACTTGTCTCTTTTTTTTTTTTTTTAAAAAAATAGTTTTGATGCCAGGATCTGTTCAAAATTCATAAAGCATGTGAACAGATTCATGTTAAGAATCCCCTCCCCCAATTCAATGGTGGCATCTTCAGAGCAGGACATTAGATTCCAAAGAGTAAAAGATGCATTATAGGCTCCTATGTGAGCAGGAAGCTGGTTCTGAACTATGAAGGTCAAGCAGCCTGCAGCCAAATACTGCTCTGTAGTACAGGGTGAGCAGCTCTACTCTAGACATCTAAGCCCATCCTTAGACTTAACAAGGTAACAGTCCGTCTGGGATCAGTAGTGGACCAGAAGAATACTTGCCCACCAAGCACAGTGCTCTGTGTTCAGATCCTGGCATGGGAGGCAGTTGGAAAGAAGGAAGGAGGGATGAAAAGCCTTTTTGAATTGCATTGAGAATCCCTTATTCAAGTCAAAATGACTATTATCAAACACAAAGAACAGACACTGGTGAAGATACAAATGAAGAGGAGCCATTTCACACAATTACCATTGGTTCAAATATAAGTTAGTCTAGTTGTGAAAATCTCTTCCAAAGCCATAGAACTTGCATATGATCAAGCTGTGTGATCCTGGGTATAGACCTGACCTGTTCTAGCTCCGCATACTGCAGAGAGACAGCTCCACACTCAGTCGTTACAGTGTAGCTCACACTTAGCCGAGTTACAGAGTCACTCTCTATGCTACCCGTCGAAAGACGGGAAAAAAAAATGTAATGCATGCATACAGTGGGGTTTCATTCAGCTATAAAGAACAAAGATTATTTGCAGGAAATGGAGTACAACTGATCATACATGTTCAAGGGGCAGAGTCCAGAGTCATAGGACCAATAGCATGGCTTTCATGTGTGTAGAATAAAAAAAGAAACCTGAAAGTAGGCAGAAGGTTACTTGTTGGATGAAGCCGGTCAGGAGGAGACAGGGTAAGGGAGTAGCAGGAGACTTGAACATGTTCAGAGTGTGTAGAAAATGGATGGAATTATCATAATGAAAGCCAGCGTTTGTATAATCAATAATGCTAACAAGAACCGTACAGCAAGAGTTTAGTAATTCTAGCAAAGCACTGACAGTTTCTCATAGAGGTCAGTCATGGAAAAACCTTCATGATTTAAACAGGACTGCATTGTTTAAATCTTAAATGCTTGTTCAAACAAAGAACCTGTTGATCATGGACATGAGTGCTAAACTAAGTCTGCCATCAACTTTTCATGTCCGAACCACAGCCTGTCAGTTCCTACACCATTCAATTAGTGGGTATTAATTTCTGTTCTTCCTTTCTATCTCATCAGTTTGTTCAGCACACACCGACAGAGCAGTGACTGAGGGACTATGCAAAGTAGAGATTAATATGAACGCTTTATACCACTTACTCTCAACCCTGGAGTCGGAATGTCTACATAAAGGAGCTAGGTGTATATCTCAGTGGTGCAATGCTAGCTTGCCAAATACTAGAGCCCGTGAAGCCCCACCAGTGTAAGGTAACTAATCAGAAACACAGACAGAAAGATCCCACACAAGCTTGGCTTGGGGATCGGTTCAGAAAGCACAATTTGACGCTTATGGCACCAGATGTTGCATAATGCATATAACAGGTGGTGGTTCTTCAGTAATCTTAGAAATGCTTATAGAATTGCACACTAATTTGGAGGAAAGAAAAAGAAAAATCTGATCAAATATCAGTTTTTTTTTCTCTGTCCACAAATACCAGTGACTTGGCACTCATACTCAAGCAGAGGCTTCCTCACTGTACGGTGGTCCCCAGTTCTCCTTCCTACAGAGGAAAGGGGTCAATTGGCTCTGGTGAATATCTTGCCTTCTCTACAGTTTGGATCTGTTGAATATTGCCTTCATCAGCCTATGGTTGTGGAGGATGAGAGAAAGACTGATTTCTTGCCACCACAATCCAAGAGGTAGATATGGAGATGCAGAGAGACCAAACCCCTCATTCTGGAAAGACAGACGACATCAAAGAATCCACATTAAAGCTTTTTTAGGTTTCAATTTGTTGGTTGTTTACCTTAATCTGTGCAACTCCTTAGGACCTTGTGTGTATGTGTGTGGTGTGGGGATGTGCGTTTGGGGCTTAAGGGTACTGGATATTGAATTCAAGGCCTTGCAAATACAATTCAAATGTTCTGCCACTGAAGTCACTCCCCTCTCCCCTAGGCTTATGTTCTTGGTTTTTAACTGTAGGTCATGGTAGTACACGTGCACATAGCAGTGTGATGAGTCTGTGGTCATTAGAACAATCACATCACATACAGTCAGCCAGCCCTCAGTAAACACTTGGTATTTCTTGTTTATCTGTGGCTTTGCTGTTCCTGTGTAATTGTTCAGGAGAGATGCCAGAGAGCTGCAGAGAATGTGATCAGTGAAGCCATGTGGATTCTCTCTACTTGCTTTGCGTGTAGCGCAGACCTTGGAGGGCCAGGGCACAGTCTATAACTTTTTAGCAGCAGGCATGTTGCTGGGATCAGGGTCATTTCTTATCTTGCTCTCTCTGGGTGCTGTGGCTTCATTTTCAGTGTCTGGAGGGGCATGGGGAAGGATCTTCCCTTTCACTTCTTGCTTTCACAATGGTTCTAAGCCTAGGGTGAAACCCACCTCAAGGCAGAGGAAGTAAGACCAGGGTTGGAAGAGTACAGCTAAGCCCACTCTTACTCTGCCTGTTTGTGTCTTCACTGGGCCTGTCTCTGAGAAGACAGGGCTCCCGACAGGCTTTTGTCAGTTCATGCAATTTTCAGACTCTGTTATCAAAAACAAGTTTAAATTTACAGAAAGCATATAACTAGAAACCATGGGAGTGGTTTTGAAATTTACAGATGTTCAGTTGTCCAACTTCAAATGTGTGTCTTTTCTTGTTAAAAGTCACTCTAATTTAACTGAGACTCAAATTAGGGCCAGAGGGACTCCATGTTGATACTATTGCATTTATTATGTTCTTGGATCCATCTTGCATGGACTAATATCCCCCTTTCCCTTACATATGCTTTGATTTGTTTCTCTTTTCCTCTCTGTCTGCCCATCCATCTGTCTGTCTCTGTCTGTCTCTCCACTTCTTCATTCCTTCCCCCTCCCCCTCCCTGCCTCTATTCTCTCCTTGTTCCTCCTCATGTCTGTAAGTGTGTATGTGTGTCAGGTTAGGTAAGAGGAGAACTTCAGGTGTCAGTTTCCCTCTTTGAGGCAGTTTCATTGTTTCCCACTGTGAGGGATAGCTGACATAGACCTCCTGGGGACCTTGCAGTCCCTATTTCCCATCTCACTGTAGTAGCACTGGGATCACAGACATGCACTACCATGTCCTGACTTAAGTGTGGTCTGGGCATTTGAACTTGGGTCCTTACACGTGCATGGCAAGTGCTTTTTCCACCGAGCCATCTCCTCAGCCCCCATGTTGTTAATTCTTGTCATTCTTCTCCCTCCTGTTCTATTTCAGAACTGTACAGCTTTCTAAGTCCTGATGGGAGCTGCCTCTCACAGCCTGCACTAATTCTTTGTCAGCTCCTCCAGTTTCTCAGTACAGTCTCTTTCCTAGGCTACTTTCCTTCCTTGCACTTAGGTGAATGTAACTCCCTCAGACTATACTTCTTGAGTAAAGGAGGAGAATCTAATTCATCTAGAGAACTAGTGATAGACATAATTTTATTTGATCCTTAAGTTAATAGGTATTTTCATCGAGTTCTTATCATGATCTAGACCGTGGCATTATAATATGGTAAGGAGTTCTGCTCTCCAGTATTGGAGAGTTTACTCTGGGAACTGTGCATGCAGCCAGTCCTGTGATGAGTGTGTGACAGTGAGGTAACGTGCTGCTGGTGAGCAGGGCTTGCAACTGAGCCAAGGGTTAAATGCATCGTTTATGTTTACATTCTGAAGAACTAGCTGGAAGTAATTCCCAGGACATAAAGGATGCATTACGCATAAGAAATGATTTGTAATGGAGGGGTAGCTTGTGTGAATGGGTAAAATCTTGTGATAAAAATCTTGAGCAGAAGATGAATTTTCTTGGCGATATAAATGCTGTCACATCATCTTAGAAATATGATCACAAAACAAATTAGAAATAGCTTTACTGTCTGTTATTAAATAAAGTATCATCACATATAGAAGTATTCTCATTGAATTCTGATGAACCTTTAAAGATCAGATGATTCGGGGTCATTATTAAGTTAATTGAGACTTCACTGGGATTTAAAACCCGATAATGAACGTAAGGAAATCAGCCAGGAGCTCACCTCTGCTGAATGACTTTTGGTCTCATGCACAGAGTGACAAGTAAAAGTTTAATTTTTCCATTAGTGTAACAAAGTACCATATTTGTGACTTAGGCTTTTTTTTTTTTTTTCTAGGATTGAAAAGATGCTTTACTATCTGGAAATCTATCAACAGGATTCATTATATACCAAGTTATAGAAGTCAAAGTGATTAGGCTGATAGATTCTGATGGGGAGGGAGAGGTTTGCTGGTGGATGCTGATGGGGAGGGAGAGGTACTGTACAGTTATGAGGGGCTACATGGAGGTACATATATCAGACTGTCTGTATCTTACAATAGTACAGTGAGACCACCCAGGAATTTCCAGATCATTGCAGCATATATGCAGATTGATAAATTGCTTTGTAGCAAACTAATGTTAGCATGGAAAAATATTAGAAGGATCCAGTAAAGGAGCATGCTGCTACTCCCCTTTATGAGGACTCATTCACAGGCAGGCATCTGAGCTGGGGCAGTATAAAAACAAGGATTGGGGCTTGATACTCAGGGATTGGAAGGAAGTACAGTTGTTCGTGGTGGGCACATCAGAAAGATGGGATCAGAAGCATAGAAATTCACTGTAAATCTTGGGCACAGTAGACCAGTCGAAGATGCTGTGATGCTCTTCTCTGTATGAGCTTGAGTTGAAAAGCTTTTGTTTTGGAATATGTCTAGATTTACAGCAAAGGTGTCAATGATGCTATAAACCCATTTAAATATATACAATTGAAATCTATACTAGGAATGTGCACAGAGCACCAGAACTTTTTCAATAATTAACTGTTTTGTATTCACAGTAGTCACCTTGAAAGTAAAAATTGTACTGTTATTCCATTTTCATAAATGAGAAGCTCCATTAAGAAAAAGACTTTTTTTTTTTTCTTCTGCTCCAACCTTAGAGATAGGCTTAGTTTTGGTATTTAAGTCTCTTTACATAATTCTAACTGCTCACCTAGATTTAAAAACTTTGATCTTTATTGGTTTTGTGGCATACCATCTAAAATACGGTCCCTGTCTTCTCTCATAGGCTCACAGTTCTCTAGTATTTGTGTCTCTGTGCACATACACAGGGAATGAGAAGGAAGAAAGGGTTCTGATGCCAGAGGGAGCCAGTGTCCCCATTGGGGTCAATCCCCTGCATCTTTATTTCTCTTAGGTCCCTTTGTTATCCATAGTTATCCTGTAGAGCCACACCCATGCCCCTGTATGTCAAATGATCTATACTTCCCACTCATTCTCTATGAGAATGGAGGTACACCTACCCTGCTTTCATTACAACGGACAGTATATGCATAAAGCCTGTCAGTGTCATTGTATTGGTTTTCTTAAAAGCTCCATGATTAAGGAGGCCTGGAATGTCTGTCACAACTTTGGCTAGGCCCTCCCAAGGGCTCCTGTTCATACTGCTTGACCCTGGTGTGGGCACGTGGGAATTCCCAGCAACAGCACTGCTGTCTCAAGTCTTCTCCTCTCTCCATTGCTATGTGACATTTGAGGCCTTCATTGTTCCTGTGTTTGCTGCGGGCCTTGGGTACTGTAGACATCTGGAGGTAATCATGTAGCCCTCTTAATTAATTCAGTTCAATTAATAAATTACAAGGTAGGTTGGTGGCTAGGAATGGGTACAGGGCACCTTCCGGCCTCGCTGTGCTGGAGAGCTCTTGCAATCAGACCTGGAGAGCCCTTCTCAACTAGTCTGTGAGACTCTTCCCCAGCAGGCAGGCTGCCTGGAGGAGTGATTGGCATATCCTGATAGAGAACTCAATTCTCTCTTCACACAGTGTGGATACTCAGATGGAACAGTGTCTGGGCTGGGTTGGTTATCCGTCATGCAGTTAAAGTAGCGTTTACACAGTTTCCATCTTAGTGAGGTGTTACTGGCCATTTCCTTGGTTTACAGGGTCACCATTGCATTGCTGGTGTTGAAGACTCTTTCTCTAATACATGTTAGTATTTTTTCCAGGCATCTTGGCAGACAGTGCCTCTGCACCCCTGCCCCTTTCCAAGTGCCTCTTAGGGCTAGGGGTGGGGTAGAGCTGGTTTTGTAGAAACAGCATTTTAAAGTATGCTTCATGTATCTGTTAACAAAATAAACATTTACTGTGTTTTCTAATGCCGGCTGGTTAAATTGAGGGTCAACTACATGTGCAGGGGTGTCTCTTCGGCCCCATCACCCACGCTAGCTCTTTGATCGACTGACTTCTTTTACTTATGGCCCTCCAGCCACACTGAACACAGTGTTGTCTATTTTTCTGTTTTTCTAACTGCAGATTTCAACAATGTCTCACCCATCTTGGCTGCCACCCAAAAGCACTGGTGAGCCTCTTGGCCACGTTCCTGCACGGATGGAGACCACCCATTCTTTTGGGACCCCCAGTATTTCAGTGTCAACACAACAGCCACCCAAGAAGTTTGCTCCAGTGGTTGCTCCGAAACCCAAGTATAACCCATACAAGCAGCCTGGAGGAGAGGGTGAGTTCTGGTGACCACAGTGGGAACTCAGCATAAAAGATGTGATTTGCTGTAAGAGTCTTGTTAGGAGGAAGTTTCTCGTTATATTTACCACAATTTATGAAGTGTCCAATTTTAATGAGCTCGATATTGTCAGTTACACCAACTACATTTTAGAAACGAAGAGATTAAATCTCACAGAGTTGAGATTGTGCAGTAATAAATATCTATGATAATACATATCTAGTCCCATTTATTCCTCTAAAACACATAGAAACATGACCTCTTAAGTGTGGCTCAGAGCCTTTCTGTAATCTTATCCTCCTCCTTCTGTGAGAATGTGTCCACCACTTACTGGTTGCCACTGTAACCATCAGACGAGTGGCAAAATGTCACCAAGCATGAGAAAGCATTAGGACAAAAACCCTGTGAATTCTCCAGAACCCTTCTTACTCTCCCTGGGAGAAGATTGTCCTTGGCGGCCCTGTGTGTTGAAGGTACAGATGATTCAGAGCAAACCTTAGTTCCAGTGGTGTTACTAGCAATATATTCATTTTCTATCGAGTGGATTTTGAATGTCTGGATGAGTGAGCATTCAATGTGTAGTTATACTGTTATGCTCACACTAACAGAGTTGACCCGTACAGTCTTTGTGGTAGAAGAGACTTCGTATTTATACCAATCAATGTCATGAGCTCCTTCACACTCAAGAAGTAGTAACCTAAGACCTATATATAGAATAGTGTGAGACTTCTAGAAGCTGAGAACAGAAGATGTGCACTACCAAGATTCAGTCTCTCTCTGTCTCTGTCTCTGTCTCTCTCTCTTTCTCTCTGTCTCTCTCGTGCCCTATCTATCTTTTGAAAGATGACTGTTCCGTTTCTACAGTTGTCTCCATTGTGTTCTTAGATACATCTTTTGTATTTGTTGTAGCAGCATTGTGGGGATTACTCCATGTCCTATGGTGTTACCTCTTCTCTCTGGTTTCTTCTGAGTCTTTCCCACCTTCTGAGGACCACATCATTACTCCACCAATTTAGTGACTCTGTTGGACTCCTGGTGTTTTAGGACTCCTTTCAGACACATGTCTGGCTTGTGTACACAAATTCAGGCTAAGAGGTTAAGAGAAGGAAGACCAGGCCACTATATATGCTGGGTATGGTGGATCTTTAGGAATCTGTGTGTCCCTCCCCTAGAAATAGCATTGCCAAGACATGAACATGCCTTTCTGGAAAAAGTACAGGCTGTCCATGGACTCCCTGACCCCAGTGCCTGGGCTGGAAGCTTCATCGCCCTTGTAGGACATTGAACTTTTGCAGTTAACTAAGGTCTTTGTGAAGCTGGTTTGCACTGGTTTATTATTCCCTAAGGATTATAAGGTCTCTCCTGGCTGAAGAGGAGGGAGAGCCAAGTGCTGGCTTCCTGGTGTGTTTTCTTGCCTTCCAGGTTTATTTTCTTAGCATTTCCTTTTGTGTGATTTAGAAGGCACCTTTAGTTCTTCTCCAATTTGGGACATTCAAATCGACTCCCTACTAATGGGAAGAGAGCAGAGACAAAGTAGTAACACAGAAAAGGGTCTCCCCGAGGAGGCTTGGAGTGGGTACGGGGGTTGATTATATGCCCAGAGATTAGATTGTGGCTAGATTCTACATGAAAACACATGGGCCATCAGAGGAAGAGAAACACACACTGATGCCTCTTTCATTTCTTCACTTTGAATGCCATGAGTCTTAGTGAGACAAGCCCCTAGCTGTCCTCTGGCTTGCCAAGCTCCTGGCTCTTGATGCCCCTGCCTCAACTCTATATGGCAGGCCCACTGAATTGCCTTCATTCCACTTGCAGCTTCTTGTCCCTTGCCACCCTATTGCATGTGTTGCCTCCTGGGAGCCTGTTTGTAGCACCTTCCCCCACAATGCTTGGTGCAACCTGTACGAGATGCTGTCACTTCCCTTTCCACAAGCATGCTGTTGTCTCACTGCAGCCTTGTTACACTTCTCACTAACCATCTGCTTGTCTTCTGCACTTACTGAGCATGCAGTGTATGCTGCACAGTGCCTTCCTCCCCCTGCACTTATTGAGCATGCAGTGTATGCTGCACAGTGCGTTCCTCCCCCTGCCCTTACTGAGCATGCAGTGTATGCTGCTCAGTGCGTTCCTCCCCCTGCCCTTACTGAGCATGCAGTGTATGCTGCACAGTGCGTTCCTCCCCCTGCCTTTACTGAGCATGCAGTGTATGCTGCACAGTGCGTTCCTCCCCCTGCACTTACTGAGCATGCACTGTATGCTGCACATTTCATCTCTCTGCTGTATTCAGGTGCCTGTTCATAGAACCCTGTGAACTAGCTTGCATCCACACCCACAAAAGCACTGAAAATTTGAAAAGGGAGATGGCCCTCACTGTATTTTCTGGCTTGGGATTTTGTATCCCAAGGCTGCTCTACGTAGGCAGTGTGTACCTTCACTCTGCATAGTTCTGTTACATTATTCTCCTTTACCCATTCCATGAGCTTCTCATTTGAGGGATTGTCTAAATACTGCTGCCTTCAAGTACTGGTTACATTGCTCCATTACTATTATGTCTGTGATCTCTGGGGTTCACTTTCTTATTTTTGCCTTCTGACTGTGAAAGTAGAACGGACCCACATGTTTTCCACATCAACTTATATTTATGTGATACACATACGTTATAATTTTCTTGTATGAAACACCATACTAACAACCTTTGTGTAAAGGGTTTTGACACACAGTGGGTGTGTTTTTTTCTCAGGCAGTGGTTCTTTAGGCCTTAGCCCCTTGATTTTCATAAAGTTTAAAAGGATTTGTATTTTCTCAATGTTTTGAATGCCCCTGCTTTTCTACATACCCTCTGTGTATAGCACTAAATGCTGAGCTGTGGTGTTTTACGTGTGTGTGTTGTTGTTGTATGTTACAGAATGCATATTTTAAATATATAATATAGATAGATAGATAGATTGATAGATAGCAAAGTTCTTTGGTATCCATTATGAGGACGTTTTCCAAAGGAAATGATAGGACACAGTTTTCCTCTGGTTCTAAAAGTGCCACCTTCCAGTATTGTTTATTTTGTATTCTAGCCTCTGCCTTCAGAACAAACAGGAAAACAGTAAGGCAGAGCCAAAGCTATAAACCTTAAACTTTGATGACACAGAAAACTGAAATTCTTTTTCTGCTCTTCATAGGTAGTGAAATATATGAGCATTCCCATGGTATTGTTTATCTCAAATTGTTTTGAGGTTATTCTGTTATTGGTCTGCCTGCCTGCCTGACAGCCTGCCTGCCTGCCTGCCTATTTCTGTTTCTTCATAGTTTGAAAAGACAAGTTGGTATAGTTGGAATTGTCTTGTGGTGTAGAATTATCTTTATATAGTCTCTAAAATTCTGTTCACAAAGCATTTTTGTATTTACAGGTACAGGTGTAGAGTATAGGTGAAAGAGGGGTAGTCAGGCTGTAGAGTGTAGGTGATGGATTACAGTCAGTCAGGCTGTAGAGTATAGGTGATGGATTACAGTCAGGCTGTAGAGTGTAGGTGATGGAGGATAGTCAGTCTGGCTGCAGAGTATAGGTGATGGATTACAGTCAGTCAGGCTGCAGAGTATAGGTGATGGATTACAGTCAGGCTGCAGAGTGTAGGTGATGGAGGGGCAGTCAGTCAGGCTGTAGAGTGTAGGTGATGGATTACAGTCAGTCTGGCTGCAGAGCGTAGGTGATGGAGGATAGTCAGTCAGGCTGCAGAGTGTAGGTGATGG
>JADRCH010000065.1:10767023-10946386 GCA_019843965.1 Rhynchomys soricoides | reverse complement strand
AGAGGGAGAGCATAAGCTTGCCACGAGTGGAGACCCAGAACAATAGAATACTCGCCCTTTATATGGGTCACAGCGCTTGCCTGGGACATGGAGCTTCCCCATTGGCTCCTGCACATCAGGCCAGATGCCGCCACGAGAGAGGCTGAGACTCTGAGGTGGAAAATTACCAGGTGCATGCGCACTAGCCTGTTTACAACTTGTCCTCGGCCGAATGTAGGCGCCATCTTGTAATGGCGGATGTGGGTGCTCAGGCGGCTCCCAACAGGTCACAACCTCTTTGGGGCAGGGGGTCACATATCAGATATCCTATATATCAAATATTTAGATTTTGATTTATAACAGTAGTAAAATTATACTTATGCAGTAGCAAAAACCCTAATTTTATGGTTGTAGGTCACCTCAACATAAGCAACTGTATTAAAGGGTCAAAGCCCTGGTTGAGAACCACCGAGCTTGTCATTTACACTCAGGTCGTGGTTTTAGCACAAATTTGGGCAGAGTGCTTTTCTTTTTCACAGCGTTGTTTTACAAAGGGAACTACTTGGGTATACTGTCATTAAGACTTCTGAGGTCAACTCTAATGGGAAGTATGAAATGTTTTTAAAGGCAGAATATTTCACAAGCTCAGGGAACTGCCAGTGTATGCTCAACATGCACTTATATATAACTTGCGTATTTGTGGTACACACTCTTCTTGGGGCTGAAGTAATGAAAGTTAGCAATATGGAGACTCTTTGCAGAGAGACTATATTTTCTTTCCTAATAGGCATGGGTTATTGACACTAATACTTCTTAACCTTGATAATTTATAAAATAGTAACTGTATTACAAGTATGGTTATAATCATATAATACTATTGCTAGTAATCCTAAATTATGAACTATGATAAGTAGTTAGTAATATGAATATTTTATTAATAATGGCCTCCATGCATACCAATAAATATTACAAAGATTATAGTGTTAAAAATCACACTGCCTAAATGGTACAAACAGAAAAAATCAGCTCCAGGCAGGCAGAATCCTAAAACAATCTCATCCATTCTTTCATTTCCTAGACAACAAGAAATAATTCTTAGATATCTTCTAGAAAATGCACAGACATTACCAGGGAATGCTGTCCTGTGAGACTGACTGTTGAGCAGGCCGGGGTTGTTATCCCGTTTAGACTCAGCTCATCCTGAGTGACTTGTTTGGTATTATACAACAGTGAGTGACAGAGCCGAGGCATGGACTTGTGGGATTTCTTCCATGATTATGAGAGTTGTGTGTCACGGATGCATTTGTGATGACTTGTTTGGAAGCTGCCCCGATAACTAATATACATGAACAGAGTAGATTAGATGTTATTTGCACAGAGATGTTCATGTAATTGGTGACAAAATTCTCATTCATTTTGTAGTCTGTCAGCCTAATTAACTGTTGAGATGAATTTGTAATAAGGTGATGGATTCCCAATTCTTACACAGTTTGGAAAACAGCGATTAATGCTGATTTGTATGGGAGGTAATTTTTATTTGTCTTCACTTTAAAATATGAAAATGTATATCATTCTAGGTGTGTTTTGAACTTGAATAGCTAATTTTTTTTCTCTCTAAGTAAAAATGGAGAACACGACAGAGACGACAGGCAGTAAGCAGGTGAAGTGAAAGATGTGTTCATGGGAATGAGTCCACATTGCACGCCTCCTTTTGAGATGAGAAAGCCCCAGAGATGAGTGATTGCTAGTGGTCAGAGATAGCAGAGTTCAGGTATCATGCCAAGAAGCAACAGAGGTCTTCGTGTGTGGCAGAATTTGGATGGTTCCAAGTGTCTAATACTGTGACATGTTGCATAGAATTATACCCTCACAGGCTGATGGGTATAAGCCCCAAATGCTGGGATGGACTGCAAGTCACCCAATGCTGGCGTAAATTTTTCATTTCTGGTTTTGGTGAGTCACAGTAGTTATATGCTCTGTTGCCATGGGAAGAAGCTGGGCAGACTAGTCCTTAGATTTTATGCTCTTTTGAGAAATTTCTATTAGTCCATATTTTCCAATAATAGTTTTTAAAATGTGTGATAAAGAAGTATATGATTTTATCAAATCCATATATTTATGCTAACTTACATAAATCATACATTTTATAATCACTGCTACAGCTAGTTTAAACTTAGCTTTCAATGGTATCTGGTCTTCCCAAAACTTGAAAGACAACAGAAAACACAATGTATGTCCTACTCAGTTTTAAAAGTGGTATTCCCAGGTAATTCTGAGTGGTATTCAACTAAAGCTCTGTCATCAAGAGTTTATTCCATTACCACCAAGACCCAGTTTTGCTGTTAGAGCCTCTTCCTGTTCTCTGTTATGGACAGTAGCTGTGAATTTTCGATCATCTGTTCTGTGAGCAGCTGATCAGGACCAAAATCCTTCTTGCTAATGCTGGACCTCTCCCTCTGAACTCTCTTCTCTGCTATCAGGCTTTTATGTAAGGTTGTTTCAAAGAATGTTGCTTAGGATACAAAAACAGGTTTAAAAGTAAAGATGTAAGTTTGCTTCCTCTAGGATGGCTTTATGCTACGCGACTTTCTATATTGCAGCTCGTTGCTTTTTGCTAACTTCTTATAGTGATGTCTGAAATATTGGCTGGGTTTGGGTCCTGGCAAGTCTAAGTAAATCCTCTATAAATAGATTCATTATGGCTACTTATTAAAAAAAAAAATCGACACCAAGCCTTTGGGCAAATAGACTATATAGAGAAACTGTGGCCTAGAATAATGATTGACCTACAGAGCTGTAAAAATACTCATTGTATGGTATTTTGGTCATCCTTCCTTTAAAAATACACATAGACTGGGCTGTTGAGAACAACACACAGGACATAGGAGGGCATATCCCAGGGATGTGGTAGCCTGAGGCTCCCTGCATTTTCCCCTGTCAATATTTTGTATGAATTTCTGTTACCTTTTCCTTGTGTTGCTGTATTCAAGCAGGTTAGATAGTCTGTGGTCCAGAGGTATCTCATACAGAAGATCACATTATTTAAATTTAGTGTCATAAAAGAATTAGAATGATCTGTTATAGGAACACTGGGAAATGTTCCCCAGAAATGCATATTTGATTGACATCTCAAAGAAAGAGTTGAGGCTTAACCAGGCAGCAAAGCATGCCAGTCTGTGGGGCTAGTGAATGCACAAGCGGAGGGTAGAGCTCTCAATGACACTTGGGACATTAGCTGCTCTTTTCTAATGTTCTCAAAAGTACATGGTGAACTGTTGGGGCTTCTCTGAAGTGAAAACAGCATGCGTTCACTGTGGGCAGACACATGTTCCCATTAATCTCTGTACTTACCTTTAAGTTGAGTAACTGCCGAGAGTGTGCCTGTCACATAGCATGCCCTGCAGCATGATTCTGGTGTGGTACCAAGCAGTGTATTGGCAGTCCTTGTTCATCTCTGGTCCCTTGTGCTGAAATGTTTATGTATATGTGGATGCTAAAAGGGGAGCCATTCTCGCTTGCTTTTTATGAGACTGAAGATAGCCTTTAACCTTTTAAACATACACCCTCTAGAATGCGAGACAGAATCCAACTTACATGTCTTGATCTTCCTTGCTGTCTTAGTTATCTACATGGTGAGAAAAGAAGAGAAGCATTTTGTTTCTAAATATTTGCTACTACTTTAAAGGTTGTGTATACAGATGCAGTTTATTGTCCCCATCTCACCCTCCCAGTTGAATTTTCCCAGGGTCCTCAAACTATATTATTGTCTTTACAGTGACATTATCATTGTTCCTAGTAACAAATGAGTAACTCAAGACTCAGCAGGCCCACAGGGAGAATAATAATGTAGAAGTCACATGCAGTCAAATATTAGTATTTCCTCATATTAATAATTTACACAAACCAGAGTGTAATAATCATACACACTAGCAAGTGTTCTATCAGAGTCCTTTATCTCGGTCCTTTCCACTGACTTTGATCATTTGTCTCTTGAATAATGTCTACAGAATGTAAATCTCTTTTGATTGGATATACAGTCCTTACTGAATGTGAAGCCCATTTGTATTTTGTTTGTGACCTCATAACTTTGCTGTAAAGGATACTGCCATGTATAGACAGCAGAGAGAATGTACACCTGATGGAGACAGTCACTCAGGGTAAAACTGTGCCTTGAATCTCTGTCCCTCATTCTAAGAAAATGTCTTTCTGGTACCAAATTCCACATTAACGATCTTGCTCTCTGAAGTTACTGCCAAGGAGGTATTATTGCAGGGAACCTTGGGAGCTACCACTTGCAGTGTCCACTAATTTAAGTGAGTTGTGTCGTCTTGCTTAAGCTTCTCAGGTGACACTGGTAGTTATGAGTACATAAGAATAAAAGTTAAATGACATTTTGACCTGCCATCACTTCATATTGACCTATTAATTTTGATGGTAGTGATTTGAGTTTTATGAAGCACTTCCTCTTTTAAAATTACTGTCTGTAACAAAAAGTCTATAGGTTGTATGACTTGGTTCTGGAAGTGTCACCTGATATAGGATCTCTTAAGGAGATTTGACTTTCTCATGCCGTGGAATCATATTAATTTCACTCTTTCATTGATTCTAGTTCTGATCTATACAATTTTTGTTCTTTTTGAAACCAGATCTCACTGTCTATTCCTGTCTGGCCTGGAATTCTCTTTGTAGACCAAGCTGACTTTAAACTTACCGATATCTACCTGCCTCTGTGTCCCAAGTTTTGGGATAGAAGCCATGGTCATCTCACTCCATCCGTCAAGCCATTTTTAGTTAACAGTTTTACACAACTATATGTTAAGCCATCCCCAAACCCTGATAAGTTACTTACCTTTTCATGAGAAAGTTGATATATCAAAATGACCATTTTGCTAAGAATATAAAGATTTAATTATAAAGCCCCAGTTTGGAAAATGACTTTATCTTTAACTATCAAAGAAATCGGAATGATGAGCTTCCTTGGGTACCGACTACTGAAAGACTGACAGAATGAAAACAGACATGTGACAGGCTCTTGTTTGCTGGGTGGACTCCAGTCAGAGAGTTCTGAGCTCCAATTTTGCCTTCACACTTTCATTTCTTTGGGAATTGCTCCGCTAGGCTGAGTATACAAAGTGCTGTTTGTTGTGATTGAGGAGTAGAGATGCGAGCATCTCAGACTGTGAGGAACCTTAAGTGGTGCAGGCATTGGCACCGCATCTGGTATGGAAGAGTAATCAGCGGAAGGTGCCGTGAGCATCTTTGCTGGTATGAAAATTAAAACATGAATGTTACTCTGGGGCTCTTAGTCCATTCCATTCTGCTTTATGTTTATAATCACAGCTGGCATGATAGTTTAACGTGAATCTTCTGTAGTATTCTTTTGCATGTGCTGCATACTTGGTGCCTGGCATTGGTTTGGGTTTTGCTTCTCCACGCATTATGGCAGGTAGGTCTGTCTGTTGTGGTGTGTTATTATGAGATTCAGTCAGTCTCCAGTCTCCACCTGGTCCACAAGTGTCCAGAGATCATCAAGGATTTAGATGGTATGCCCTTCCCAAGTAGTCACTACTTCTGAACAAGTTATATTAGTGTGGCTTTAATAATAACTACGACTCCATTTTCTTCTCATCCCCATATGTCATGCACAGTACATGAAAAGAGGGCTTGGTGTTTGGTGCTAGTCGTGGAGCTTCGTAATTAGAAACCACCAGGAATACGTGTATACATACTTATAATATGTGGTTTTGAAGCACATCCATAGTTTTGTTTTGCCTTTTTACTTGAGAAAGAATTGCACACCTCCCCTGGGCTATATCTGGATGTATAAGACAGGATAGGAATGGATCCACAGACACTTCCTGCTGAGAAATTAGGCCAGGAAGGAATTCTTACCTCCACTTTGCAGGTGGATGGCCTGAGGTTTGCTGGTAGGGCATTGGCACCTATCCGTGATGGTAGGAAGTCAAGGGGAGACCCACGCACAGCTCTTCTGACTCAAACCGAGCATCTTAAGCAGTCACATGATTTTTGTTGCTTAGCACATAACTAGTACCTGTACATTTTAATTTATTCCTCTTACATGGGAATTTAAAACGGCATATTTTTTTTTCTGCTTCCATTATTGTAGTTTTGAGTGATGATTCATCAGTGCAATGGCCTATTTAAGTGAACCACAATAGCTTGGGTAGAAAGAAAAAAAAAAGATCCAACATACTCAGGAATGGAAAGCAGCCATCTTTTTATAGCTAAAATTGCAAACATCTGGCAATTACTCTGTTCTACCTCCCCTCAAAAGAGAAGAATTGTCCCCTCAACTGGAGCCTGCTGCTGTGTTTAATCAAGGCAGCTATGCAGGCCTCAAGGAGCAATAGGTTTTGATTCAAGGAGGCCATTGCCTCACCCACTTGGACAGAAAAGCTTTGGAAAACACACGCTTAATGTTCCCCATATGCTACTGTCTTACATAATGATACTAGTGGTAGTATGGCAGTTAATAACTATGGAAAACCAGCCTTGCTATTCAGCCCAGCTTTCTTGTGTTACTCTCTAGGCAGCGGCCATATTTGGAATGTTTACTGGTCAGGTCAAGTTCACCTCTCTGTATCTTATTAAGCCTTTTGTATCCTGGGTCAAAGAGTCTACTAAATCAACCCATCTAATAGTTTCTGACTTGATTGTTTTATAAAGTGGTCTTGAGATGTTGAAGGAACAAAGCCATGTCCTTTGAATACTTCGCATTGCCTTTTCAGTGAAACATCTGTCTGCTATGTTCATTTTGCTCTCTTAACCCACCCTCATCTCTTCTGATCATTGTTTATGAAACTACTCCTTCATTGACTGCCAAAGGTCATCTCTGTGGGCAAGGGAAGTGAGAGAGACTGGTGGTTTGCAATAGGTGCTGAGAATGGGGACTTCCTCATCTTTCTTTTTCTCAGGGCTGACCCCAGGGTTCACTGTGGCCCTGCCGATGCCTTTTCTTTTCTGTTCCCATGTATCTTTCTCATCCTCTGGGTCTCTGAAGGTTAGAGGTGCACTTCACCCTTCATATCTTGGGCTGTTCCCATTCGTCATAGGGGATCATGGGATTTTTAGTTATCACTGAACAAGGTATAGTAGGAACAGAAATCAAGGTTCAGTGGTGTGGTGGTTCTCAAAAACAGTCTCATATACTAAAAATAGGCCATTCTCTTGTACCTGAAGTCAATGACTTTCAGTGAAGCTTTGAGAGCTTTATTCCCCTGGTGTTTGTTCTTTCACCTTGGTACCACTGCATCGAATGATTGAAGCCATAGCTTTCTCCCCGACTTTATTGGCCATCCATTCCCAAAGTCCCAGTGAAATTTGCTGACACCTCATCAATTTGGGAAGAGTGAATGGGCAGTTTCTAGCTAAAACCTGAAGGAAGTGATGGGAACATTAAATAACCTAAAGTGCACAGGTTATTTAACATGGTTACTCCATATAAAGTCAGATAAAATGATGGTGTCTGTGAGATCAAAATGAATGTCCTCACTTCTCTCCATCCTTGTCCATTTGGATAGCCATCGCCTTGTTCTAGGTATGCATCTTCAATTTGAAATACTTAATAGCACCAGCATTGCTGCCATGATATTTTTCCTTGGTAATACTACTAACACAGAAAACACTGCACAATGATTTATTACACATTTCACTTTTACTGAAGGACTTACAGTCTATAAAATCATTTTTTAAAAATGTATTTAGTTACTTTATATCCTAATATCACACCCCCTTCTCTCCTTCCAGTAGCCCCTTATGTGAGTCAATGCACTTAGACCCTTGGAGGCTCCCTTAGACTGAAGCACCAACCAAAGAGCTAGCACAGGATGGATTTATGTCCCAAGCACATATATAGCAGGTATTCCACTTTGTCTTCATGCAGGGCCCCCCAACAACTGTCTCTGAACCTATTGCCTATCTGCCTGTGGATCCCATTCCCCTGACTGGGCCACCTTGTCTGGGGACAGGGGGAGAGGGTGCACCTAGTCCTATGGTGGCTTGATGTATACTGTTAATAATACGGACAGTGTTGAGTTGCAGGGTGTCTAAATGTCTACTCTGCCTGGGTAGGCGGAATGTATATGAGAGCTGGAATGTGTATTGGTGGCCGAGCTCCTTCCACTCAGATGGAGAATACTTGACTATCATGTGCAAGGCCCTGGAGTATTCAATCCTCACACCATAGCCAGGTATCAACAGGAAAATCAAATCAGCTATCAAGACTTCCCACTTTCTGTCATTTCTAATGTGGTCATATAGTATACTTTGCAATGAGCATTAAGTATTAAATAGTTTCTCTCTTTCTTTTTTACATAAAGCTATAACTCTAGGCAGGCTAGTCTAGAATGTTTGCAATTTCTGGCCATGTTTTTGGTTATTATATATTGCTATAAGTACCTGTTATTGGAAAAAGAAATGAAAACCAAAATGTTAGCCCTCAAATCTCAGCAGTTGTTTCCTAGATCTTGGTGCTTGTGACTTCTTTCTACTCTCTAGTTGTAGATCTCAAGAAAAGGATTGACAAAGCAACAGGCCTCCACAGAATGCAGATAGTTCAAAATGACGCAACATTAGAATTAGTTCTTTAACCTGGCTGTTGCAGAGAGAGCTTGATGCTCAATGCATTATGCCACTGAATACATGGAGCATCGTGAATGGCTGAGCTGGCTCGTTTTATGTCAGCTTGGCATGTGCTAGTGTCTTTTGAAAGGAGGAAACCTCAATTGAGAGAATGCCTCCATAACATCCAGCTATCGAGGCATTTTCTTATATAATGATTGATCATGGGAGATGCTATCCCTGGGCTGATGGTCCTTGCTTCTATATGAAAGCAGGCTGCCCAAGCTAATAAGCAGTATTCTTTCTTGCCCTCACCTTAGCTTCTGCTTCGGGCTTTCTGCTGTGTTGAGTTCTTGGCCCAACTTTCTTCTATGATAAACAGTGGTGTGGGAGTGTAAGACAAGTAAACCCCTTGCTCCCTAAGTTTCTGCTGATCATGTTGTTTTGTCATAGCAGTAGTAACCTTACCTACCCCAGTGACAAGACGGGGAAACAGTATTCAGCCATCACGTATGAGTAAATAATGACTGGAGGTGGTTTTGTTTAAATGTACACAAACTACTGTTCCTCAACGTACTAATACTTGACAAAACAGAGACAAAACATTAAACTGTTTGTGTACAGTTTTAATAAAAGATATTTAGTGTTTATTTCCTAACAAAACAAAAACTAGTAGAATGCTCCTTGATAGTTCTAGACCTAAGAGTAGTTACATGCCTCCCTCTCCGGGACTGCTCTTGGGAGTCTTGGTTTGGCTCGCTCTTATGGCAGAGCTGATAGCGTATTTTCTTCAAAGCCTCATCCACTCTTAATCGTAAATTAAAGGCATTTTCCCATACTTTCTTGAAACTTGCTGCCACCTAAGTCTATCTTTGGTCCTTGTTCTGCCGTTATAGATTGCAAAAACATACAACCTAAGCTCTTTTCGTCACCCCTTTATGCCGCTCAGACTTGGCATCTCTTTCTTGCTTTCTATTGGGTAGTTCCATTACAAGGCTTCTAAAGATGTAATGATTTCATCTACCCTGTCCTAGAAATTATGTGTGATGTTGCAGAGCTGTGTGCAATGTTACTCAACGTAGGTAGCAACTGGCAAGCTCTCAAAGAATTCCTGTTTAGAAACAGCCAAGTTACAAGAAGCAGGTGCTCATTATCTAGGTACTGTGTTCTCACTTGTGGGACTGTCCTGCATGGTGTCATTGTAGATGATTATTCTCCATGATATATTTGGAAGTCCCATTGATTATGCTTTAAAAGTTATATAGTCTCTGAAGTCAGGAAGGGAAAAAAAGAAGTTAAACACATTCTTTAGTTTTAATTGATTAGGAAAAGGGAGCCTTATAGCTGAATAAATAATTCAGACCCCAAGTGAGTATAGTGAATAACAAGGGGGGGTTAGTTAGCATTCTTAGTAAGTAACAGTAAGCAAAAGTAAGGTGCACAAAAGGTTTCAACATTGCATGTGTGGTAAGTTTTTGGTGGTTTAAACATTTGACCTAGGTTATCTTGTTTGCGAGGTTAGGTATCTCTTAGTGTTTTGAATTTTCTTTTTTCTTTTTTTTGAAAATAGCATAATTATGTCTTATCTCTGTCTGTGTCAATCACTTACAATTTTTATATTATATTTGCATAGCACTAGGGCTTGTGTATAGTGGACCAGATCCATAGGCTCGCTGGGAAAATAATCACATTTTTGGAAACTTGCATGATCACAGCACAGAAGCAGTAGTAGTTGTTGCCCTCTGATCCTTTGGTGATTTGGTGTTTGGTGTGTTTAGAGTTTTCCATCTGTAAACATCTGGAACAGAGGCATGGTGAGGGTACCTTCCTAAAATTTAGGAAAATCTCTGAAGCAACCTGTGAACACAGAGACATGACTCAAAGCCTGATGATTGAGCACACGCTTCATGAAGTAAAGATGCTTTTGTAGTGTGCTTGACAACTTTCACCTTTTCTCCTAGCATGCCCTGGATTCAGGTTTTGGATATAGATTTTTATGTGTTCTAGAATTTTCCTTTCAAGTCATTCATTGAATAATTTGACACACACACACACACAAACACACACACACACACACACACACACACACACACACACACACACCAGGTCTGTTAGCTTCTGAATAATTTCATTCTTTCACTGATCTGCAGACATAATTCCATTACATAGAGGACTTTTCTGAGACATATTTTGATAATGGTAAACTTTAAGCTTCTTTTTCTCCATGGTGAACTAATCCATATATAAATGTTACTAGTTTTATAGTGAAATTACCATCTGGTATTATGACATCTCATCCTTTAAAACAGTCAAGCTGAGACCAGGTCCAAATCTTGGCTAATAGAGCCTATATTTGGGGACTGTAGAGAATCTTCGTCTTTTGTACAACTAATTTGGCACATGTTGTCATGCCATTAGGGGGAAGTGGTATTAGCATTGGAAGGAGAATGAAGCTTGAACCACAGGGGAGGGTGGTGACTTGGGGACTGATGGGTACCATGCGGATCAGTGGCATCAGCCCACCCTTACTGCCACCTCTTATCCCAGTCCTTGAAGAGCAATGGTTTCTCCTCACTGCTAGGAGCCTTTTACAGCTTGGCTTTGTTCTGAACAATGCTCCTAGATTTTCTTCATGAATTCTCAATATAAAGGATGTTAGGTGGGGAAGACCTACCAAGCTTAATGCTAATGTTTTGTCTTTGCCACACTGACAAGGAGGTGGGATGCAGCCAGACAGGCTGAACAGGACATCAGGTAGGTTGTGGAAATGTGTGAAAATGGACAACACACATCTGCAGTCACCATAGTCGCTAAGCCATGGACTAGTTCCCTCAGTTGTAAACACAGTGTTTCAGAACAACTCAGAACCTATAGGAAGGTGCTATTTAGCTTCAGAAATTGTTTAACGTGCTTTACTCCTGAAAGACATGGAATCAGTGGTTCTCACAAAACATGAAGTTAGTTATGTTGTAAAATTGACCTTTGGATATCTGCTCTGTGTTCCCTGTCAGCAGGCCCATGGGCTAATGCTTTACTTGCTCTTGCTTCAAAATCTGCAAGCAATTCACATTCTTAAGTGTATCTAGTTTACTAGTGAGCTCTCATTAATTATGTTCCAGTTGCATGTTATATCATTTTTATAGCATTATTGCAACTTGGCACTAACACTTCTTGTTTTGAAACAAATTAAATTGAAACTCAGATAATAAACAAGCTATCCAAGGTCTTGTGGCTTATAAAAAGCTGAGACTTTGGTTTGAGCACAGCTCTGTTTCAATGCCAGCTCCATAGTCTAATGTTCTCTGTTATAAAGTTTGTATAAGAATTTTTTGTTGAACGTTCATACACCGAACTTTGGATAACTGTGTGCCTATAGGTAGAGAACCATCAAAATAGGAGAGGTCTAAATTTTCTTAGGAAACAGTAGCAAATTGGAACCCAGCCAGGACAACTTCAACTTTGATAAAAATTAAAACCTTAATGAGAATGAGTGAAATTTGAATAATAAAAACTTACATTGATGGTGCAGGAAACTACAGGCGTGGTGTCTCTGTACAGATGTTATAGATTATCCTATGGGAACTTGCTTTGAATGTAAAAAAGTTCACTGAAAATGCTTATTGTTTAGCAATCTTGTAACTCTGGGTGTGTGTGTGTGTGAGATTGTGTGCGCTTGTGCACTTGCACGCTCATGCCTTTTATGTGTTTTTGTGTGTCTTTATAACTCATGGAATTCAGTTCTCTTTTCAACACCTGGGCTTTGTTGATTATATTCAGGTCAACAAGCATGGTGCTTCTACCTCCAGAGGCCATCTTGTGAGCCCAATAAATAATCCCAGGTTGATTTTTCAATGGAAAAATGGATAGAAGAGTAGATGAAGTGGCTGCATCTTCCTAACTGTATGAAGGAAATAGCAATCCAGGGTAGTAATGATCCCCATTGGGAATCTTTACTCCTATTTCATATATTTAGTGTTTGCTGCTTGAATTCTTGGTCTGTTCTGAGATCTCCTTTCAAAAGAAACTCTTACCCCTTCCTGAAGCTTTGACCCTGCGGTAAATGGGTGGGCAAGCTGCATAGGAGCCTCAAGAGAAGTGAAGAGCTTAAGCTCAACACTTAGTTGTACAGACATTGAGCAAACACCAGGGGATTTTCATGTTTTCTGCTATGAACTCGGTAGGATTGGAAGCAGAAAGTTGTAATCTTTGCCTGGCTCTTTATAGTAGAAAAGAAATGAGAAATTAAAGTCTCTGTCCAAGAAGGATCTTTATTCAAGATAGAGAGATGCGTTCAGAACTTTCCCACTGGTGACGTAAGAAATTCTTGTTGTAACAGGTAACTCGGAACTCTTTTTAAAAAAATACATTGCAGTTATCAGCTAGCTGCTGCAAGGATGACTACAGGGGACCCCCGTAGCCCCTGACTTAAAGGAAGATTAATCCTTTGACTTCATGAGGAAAAGAGCTCAGGAAATCTTGATCTGCAGCAGTGAGAGGGTTAAGAAAGCCCATCATTTTATAAGAGGCCCAGCGGTCTTGTATGAGCCATGTCAGGATGTTGCCTACATGCTGTCTTTGCTGATCACAGTAATCGGGTCATAAGAGAAAGAGAAGTATAGAGTGTCTCTTAGCAACCAACCCCTGGAGAAAGCGAAAATTACTCAAACCAAGCCATTCAGCCAGGGAAGTAAAAAGAAAAATATTCTGAAAGTCTGAAAATGCTCAAGTTCAGGCTTCAATGCAGCAGACAGAGGTGGCGGGCTGGGGTGGGTGTGTTAGTAAAAAGAAATCTGTGAGAAATTGAAATGTTCTCCTTTTCTCTTTCCTTCTGTCCCCTGCCTTCTCATCCTACAAGATAAAGGAAGAAAGAAAGGGTGAGCCAGGCTAAAGAAACCTTGTCTCCTACCACAGGTCCTAAGAGGTTGAGGAATGAGAGAAGAGGCACTGCACGTGTGTGTGTGTGTGTGTGTGTGTGTGTGTGTGTGTCTGTGTGTCTGTGTGTCTGTGTCCATGCAGGACCTCATGCATGCGTGTGCCTGCATTTGTGTGATATGTGTCCGTGGGCCTGTTTATGTGTTCCTGTGTGTGTAGAGATGTGTGTGTGTGCACACACGAACATATGTACATGTGCAAGTATGTATGGCAGAGGTGTGCATCAGAGGGTCATTTGTCCAGTTTGTCCAGTGGCGTTCTGCATTGCTCTTCAGAGGGAGGACTATGAAGTCTAGGGGTGTGATTCCTTTCCTCAGACTTGCTTTTTCCATTCTGCATACTAATTGGCTCTGCAAATGTGTAGGTGCCAGCTGTGTATTGATCATTGTACACTTTGTTCTGTGATAGTCACTTTTAGCCACCTCCCCATTTCTTACAAATATGAGTAAGAAGTACATTTTTACTGACAGTTGTTGTGCATACACACATATATGTAATGTGAAATCAGAGTTTCTTCATGCAGGCTTTGAAGTTCTATGTTCTACACCAGAACTTTCTGTTGTCTTTTAAAGTGCGGATGAAGCCCATTAAATTGATACTGTGACCCTTCATGAGTATCTTTTCACCATGACTGAAACTATAGTATAAATTCTGTATTCGGCCTACATTTTGATCAAAGTGTCACAAAGCAAGTTCAGTTATGGGGAAGAATTCTTGGACAAAACTGTGGTGTTCAGAGTCACAGTTATTTTAATTTTGTTTTCTGTTAACTAGGTATATCCTAAGATCTTAGCTGGCTTCAGTTTATGGAAGTAAACCCAAGGCACTTCCTCTAGACTACCAGTGTTTAGAAACAAGTCACAAGGTAGCCAGGAATCACTGGGATTGGTAATGATGTAAGTCCCTCCTGTTTGTAATATGCTGGAATTTGGAGCTGGAAGAGGCCCTGGAAACTATTCAGTCTATGTGCTTCTAAGATTCAATTTTAGAAGAACATCAATGACTTCTGACTTTGTTTAAGACTGTTATGAACTAACGTTTACAACCAGTTTGATAGGGTTATATTCCATGTATATGTATAATATATAAAAATTATATATACATATATCAGTTATATATAATTACATATGTATCTTTTCCTAGGTTGTGCATGTGCATGTGTGTCTATGTGCGTGTATGCATATTCTTCAGGAAAAGATGCAACTTGTTAAAAACTATGTGTGGTGGAGAATTCAACATGGAAAAAAAACAGAAAAGAGGATTTGAATAATAGTCTCACAGTTACATAAGTACAGGTAGAACAAGCCTTCCCATCAAGCCCCTGGACATGGAATATTTGGAGACTATATTTGTTAGTACCTAGAGAAAGAGTCTTGGTGATCTAGCACAGCAGGTAAAGCACATGTAAGTAGTTGAAAAGGGAAATTCTTTTTGCTTCCTTGAGTTTACTTCAGTGATCTAACACTCATCAGGTTTGACATTTTTCTTTATCATGTAATGTATTTTGTCCCCTACTAGCCCGCATGACCCATTGCCAACTGCTTGCTGGCAAGATGCAGTTTCATTAGTAGTGGGTGGTGTGACTGGCTCTCGGAAAACATTCTTACATAAAAATAAAGCGTATATGCCCTCGGAGTTGGAAGAAAATAAATAAGGACGTACAAATTAATACCTGTTGCCTTTTGTAACAAATGGTACTGAATTTTGTTGCTGATTTTCTTTTTCCTTAAGGCAAGAATTTAATTTGATTGCATTTTTTTTAGTAGCTTATTGGCCTCTGTTCGTGAATGCTGGAGATATTCTCCAGTGATGTCACCTTCTGAGCCAGACAGCTTTGTTATCAAAGGAGAATTATCCGAAGCATGTTGTGGCTGCATTTCTGCTCTGCTAGTACCTTTTGGTGAGGATGCTCTAAGTTTTCATATATCTAACACCACTGTCTAGTTCATTATATTACTCCATTGTGATAGACAGAAAGGTATATTGTTTTCTGATAGCTTGGCCTCTGACCCAGTTCCTTGTCAGAAATGTCCTCTAGACCATTCCCACAGAGCTTCTGTTCTTCTTCTGTCTCAAACATATTATTAACAGGGACAGAGGCCAATAAAACCTCTCAGGATTACATGATGTCTTATAACACACATGGAGAAGCATTACTTTTTTGATCTGTAGGGCTCTTTGATATCTAAATGCCAGGGGTTATTCTCATTTTATGGAGATTAAGCTGAGTGTGCACAGCTGTTTCCACGTAGTATCACTCGCTATAAAAGTACAGAGTGGAGGACCAGAATGGCTGGTGACTGGAACCCGAGTAGACAATGAATGAAAAGTTGTAAACTTCTTTTGTTTTACCGCTTACAATGTTGGTCACATGATATGGCTTAGAAAATGAGATGATGGAGGAGTAGGAGGGTAGACTTCCTACGTTCCACTCCTCGCTGCTGGTGAATGAAGTTCTGGCCCAGGGCTGCGTCTCCAGGCTTTCTGCATGACAAGTCTCTGAGTGGACTGGAACCCCTGTTCAAAGCTCCTGTTTTTGATGTGTGTGGTAATTGATACACATTCATGTAGATGTTACAAAGAAAAGTTCCTGTTATTAGGAAGATTTGCTATTTCCTTGAATGTTTCAATTGCCCAAACCTATCTTGAATTCATTTTTTTGAGAATGTTACATACTGTTGAAGATTTCCATGTATTTTTATAAGATTAATAAATCAATTTACTTAAATAACCCCACACCTTATTTTAGTAATTTGACAGCTCCTGTTTTTTATAATTCTTTGTTCATCAATACATGCCTATAGTTTACTTAAAGACTTAACTTTTAAACTGTGTGCACCTGTGAGTGCTTTTTCCCTCAGAGTCTAAAAGGAAGTGTAGGATCTCCTGGAGTTGCGGTTACAGGCGTCAGTGAGCCATCCGACGTGAGGGATGGGCACCAAACTTGGTCTTCAACAAAGAGCAGCGGGAACACGTAATAGTTTGAATCACCATTGCCTTGTTACTGATCATGGATCTTCCTATAGTGATGATAGTCAAGGTCTTCGTTGGTATAACTTTATGGGAACATGTGTTGGAGGGATTCAGATGTTTACTGCCTGCCCCCCTGAACCAGCAAGCACTCTAAAATGCAGGGCAGCTCTGAGGGGATATTTGGAACCGATTAGATTAGAAGGTTATATATATCTGGAGAGGTAGAGATGGTTGCACAGATTTTTGTTAGCCATACCCACTGATCTTAAACAATGGACTCATGAGTTCAGGTGTAGTCTAATGACAATTCCTGATATAATATCCTGTGTGGGGCTGGGAGTGTAGAGCTCAGTGGTAGAATGTTTGCCAAACAAGTGTAAGGTAGTGGGTTCAAATCCCACCCTGCATAAATAAAACAAAGGAAGACCACAGCATTTGTGTTTTTGTGTCTCACATAGGTTCATTGTGGTTTGTGAAGGATTCTAAGAGAGCAAATACACAAAGATTGGCTGACATGCCTGTCTTTACAACTGCTTCTGTTCCTGTGACAGAGACTCCCTTCTTGGTATCACTTGTTTTAACGATAATAACGAGACCTATAATAAAGATTTTTGAATATTAACTATGTTGTAGACATCATTCCAAATCCCCCTCTCTCTCTGTTCTCACATTACTTTTAAGAAACCGTTTTTGTTAGTGTCTTTCACCTGAGGTTGACCCACCCTTATCAAGGCCACAGGGCTTCCTGCAGGTAAGAGGCAAGAAAACACAGGAGCCAGAGTGGAGTTTTCTAAGTGTTGATGTTTATTAGGGTCAACATAGTTATGCTCCTGAGGCTGAGATCAGAACTAGTGTGTGAGCTGTCATTGTGGAATCCTCCAGAAGCAAGATGAAAAGAGTTACTGTGGCAGGCAGCAGAGATCAGGCTTCCTTAGAGCTGTGACTTTCTCCTCAGCTGTTTGGTTCTTGAAGACCAGAAGTCTGGCACACAGTTGATATACATTGTTAATGTCAGGCTCAAAGGAACGAATGAACGTTTGACTATTTCAAAAGGGTCTACTTAACTCTTCAGAAATTTTGTTCATCTATAATCATCCTAGAGTTCTCATGGAATTTCTGCTAATACAAAATCTTGTGTGGTATTAAAACAGAACTCTGGAACTGCCGAAGATGCAGTTCAAAATGTGTTGGTTTGAATTATTGTTTTCATGTTCTGATGAAGGTAGGGGACTAGTCCTCTCTGTTTAGTGATTAAGTCACACACCACCTTTTTCTATTTTGGTCATTGTGGTAATACATGTTTCCTGGAAAATTTCCCCCCACCCCTGCTCTATTAATACAGTAAAAGGGGGTTACAGCCATGACTCACCCCAGGAAATCAGCCGTCACTTGCTTCCTCAATCTCACAAACAGTCCAGTCCTCATGCACAAAATCAACAACTTCTGCAAATGGGTTACTTTATAGTTCTTAAGAAAGCTCTCGAAAATACAGTATTTGTGGTTGACTCTGTGTTTCCTGTGATGGTGGGGAATGTACAAAATTTCATGTTTTGCTTCTCAGTGTTCTTGAAATCCTTGCCTAGCTAGATCAGTGATATGTTCTCTTGTAGAAGACCTTTGACCTGATTTCGAGCAAACATTCCAGGAGCAGATCCTTGCAAAGTTACAGCTCAGGGCAGGGGCTTTAGCAGTTAGGGTCCAGAGGTCAGAACCTCAGTGTAGGTGTGTGCCAGCTTAGAGTCCCACTGTCACTCCTCTGCTCACTTTTCAGTGACTAGATGGGGTCATTCAAAAAGTAATTCTCCCCATGAATCTTGTTGTCGCTGCATTCTAGCACTGTTCTCATGAACTTGGGGCATCCTCTCTGGAAGCTTCCACTCAAGTGACTGTGACTTTTATTACACAGTTAACTATACGTTTAAGGATTTCAGACTATGAGCTCATCCTAAAGGAGTCCAGCCTCAACAGATGTGTATAAAGGCTGCATAGAATAAGCTAGGTCATTTTAATTCTGTACTTTGTTCAGCCCCAATTTTGTCTACAAATTCATCCATTTAAACACAGAAATGGAATTTAATCATGTGTTTCTATAGGATTTTTATTTTCTACTTTGAGTTATAGTTTATCTTCTTTGTTAGCTGATTCTTTGGGTGTATCACTATGAATTTTTCCTGAATCATAAATGTCTTCATTTTGACATTACCCTTCCCTGCCTTTCTTTTCTCCTGGTATAGTATGGGATAAATAGTAGCTGTTCACTGGTTGGAGAATGCTAACTCTGTGGTTATTTAACCAGTGAGTGAGCTTCTCTGGACCTCTGCTGTAGGAAAGAGTAGAGCTTCAGTTCCTACTGATGGTGAAGGTTAGGTATTATATTTAAAGTTCTTTTAATAGTGCCTGGTACTTAGTAAGCACTTACTAAATGTTATCATAAATAAATGATCTTTCTGCTACTTATAATGTAGCTACATAGCATTTCCTTCTAGGATTTTCTTCTAGTCTTTTATGATGGATAGAGAAGAGCCATGTAGTCTAGGAGTTTGTGTCAGCTTTCTTTATATAGGAAACCAGATGTAAATATGCTGTTTCAGTTACATACATCTCATATTTTTATATGATTGCTGACAAAACATTAAGTAAGAATTATGCTATCATTTTCTCTAGATGTCAATTCATGCTCTCATTTAAGTCACAGACATTTATCTGATACTGCTGACTCCAGTTTTGCCTGCAGTAATGTTAAGTACTGTCACCATTTAATGGTCTTCCCTGACCTTTGGGCATTAGTGCTGATCCTTTCTTCATTCTCTCTGTGAAAACAACTTAGACATCCCATTCCTTCCTCCCTGTGCCTTCTTCTAGCATAGAAAACCTTTGTTTAATGAGAGGTAATAGAAGGGTTGAAAAACTCCAACAGGAAAAAAAAAAAATTGTTCCTTCCATCCTTCCAAGTCCAAGCATGATGTGTTTATATGCCTATTCATATGTCACACATTTAGGTCAATATACTTTTGTATGTGTGATTTTCAGCATTCTCCTGTTGCACATTGAATATTTGCCTGTGTGATTGGTGCTGCACAGAACTCAAGAGTTTTTTCTTATGATGTTAAACTTGATTGTCAACAGTCAGTGTGTTCTACATAGAGAGATGTGCTCGGACTTGAGGGTGTGTTTTTTTGGATTCATCAGAAGGTACTCTGCTTGCCTGGAGTGATATCAGATTTGGAAGAGGCACAATTAAGTCTTCAAATATAAGTAAGATTACAGTGGGTTTATGTTTGTCAGCCCAGCAATCTTTATGGTACTTTGCATTGCAGTGTCTCTGCATGTTGATAACTGGGTCCTGGAGAGTACAACATCAGAGTTGAATCCCTAACTCCAGTCCCTACATCTACCACTGCACACTTCCTATACTACCTAACAGTATGTGGGAACTGCTCATTGTCTTCTTGTCACATGTCCTATGTTATGTCAGCAGCCTGGGCACACAGATACTTTCTATATTCAGCTTTAACCCCCACAGGTCACCGTTGCATGTTGTAGGCGTACCACAATGCCTAGCTGGCTATAGATGCTTAGTAGTTGTTGGAAGACTATTAAGTCACCCAGATACAAAAATGGCAAATGATTCAGTTACCTGGGTGTGGAAAAGTCTAACGTGGTACTAGCGGGAGCTTTCTAAGTGTCTTAGCTTAAGCTGATGACATAGTAAAGAGAATCACACCTGTTCTGGCCACTGATACAGAGCTTACATTGCCAAGCAAGACAAAAGCATCCATCACCCAAAGGCCTGATAGTTTTCCATGACTATCTAAAAGGCGACAGAAACTAGGCAAGCTCTTTGGAGACGCACTTCTATTGAATCTTCATGAACAGCTTTTATGGATAGGAGTGAGATTAGGAAGTGACTGAATAACTCTGGAAGCCTCACTGGGTCCAGGGATGGTGAGAGTTAGGAGTGCTGCTGTCCAGCCTAAGGGAATGTATGTATTATCAAACGTGATGCTTATTTTCCCCTTTTCTACCAGTAACTGTGTCGGCAGTATCTTCTTTCAACTGTTTGTACCACCATCCCCCATTACTCCTTTTGCTTGGTAAAATTGGAATACTTGGTAATGATTTATAAAATTATATTCCTTGTGTGGTAATCCCTGGGCAAAAAGATACCCTCTAAAATCTGTAGCATGAACCTGAGTGAGATGTGACCTCAGCTAGTCCTGCAAGAAGTTTGTTTGACAGTTGTTTGTTCATAGTGTTGTGTGACACTTACGTTCAACCTTTAAAAAAATTATCTTATTATATCTATGTAAGTTGTGCCTATAGATATGTCTGTGAACCATGTGTGCACCTTTGTTTTGAGGCCAGGAGAGGTTGTTGGATATCTTGGGACTAGAGTTACATCTAGAGTTGTAAGCTGCCATTTGTATGCTGGGAATAGAACATCGGGGTTAGAAAGAATGACCAGGGCTCTTAACCACTGAGCCATTGCTGAAGACCCTGTTTGTCTCTATTGTAATGTAATTTCTGAACTTAATACTCACCTTTGTTGTAGCAACTATCAATCAGGATGCCTGGTGTTGTGTCCTGAGGATGTTCGCCAGCCAGCCTAGATTAGGAAATAGAACAGCCTGGGGAGCTGATGGAGTTCTTCCTGGGTCTGCAGTCTTCATGATTAAGAGTTTGATGGAAGAGCCAAATATTGTGGCACACTCCTGCAATCTCAGGACCAGGGAGGCCAAGGCAAGAGACTGCTACAAATTTGAGGTGTCTGTCTTTATTTTTTTAAGAGACATTTATAGACAAAAATGTTGTAGGCATAGAGTTTGTTTTTTTTTTTTTTTTTTTCAAGACAGGATAGAGACAGATAGAAAATCATTGACAGAATATTTGTGAACTTTCTTTTCAGATTCAGTTTCTATAATTCTAGGGCTTATTTGTACATGTAGAGAGAAACAAATCCAACTTTCCAGAATGGAGAGAAACTTACAAACTCACACTTCATTTAATTGCTCATTTAGCCACATCTTTAGCGAAAGTGACCATTCGTGTCAATGACTGAATGCAGTCCATCCAAAGTGAGCTTGTTACATGTGAGAGCTGCAACTGAATGGGTGTAATGGAGCACAAGTGAGTAGAGCCCGGTCTACCACCGAGGCCTGTCTCTGACTTGTAAAAACCTATCCAACCTTAGATTCTCCATTTAACAAACGTAGATCAGAAAATACTGGCCTTTATTTGTTCCCCTTGACGGTATATTGGGTAAGAGGTGGTTGTGAGTTTGAAATGCTGTGCACGTTTGAAGGTCTGCAATTATTTCAGCCTGGATGAGAGAAACTGGTGGGGTGCATTGGATGCCCCCCTTATTTTTGGTTTTGACTTCCAAAGCTTCAAAGCTACGTTTTCTGACATTCCTAGATAGCAGTGCTAAATCTTCCATTATGTCAATCCTCCCCAGCCCCTGGGATATAAAGAAGTGTTAGGTTGTAGGTCTACCATGCACAGGATAGGAAGGAGCTGCCATCCAGTCACAATCTGAATGTATCAATCTTTCTCATTCTACTTCACATTACTCCAGTTCATTAACAAAGCACTTTCCCGCCTTTCGCCTTTTCCAAGGGACTGAAGGAAATGGCTCACCCCAGAACTCCTAATCTGTTCACTCAGCAAGGGCAGCCTGATCTTCATTTCATCAGCATGGGTATGATACCTTAAGCAGAGATGCATCTTTTTCAAGCCCCCTTTGAGTCTGCCTCAAAGCTGCTTATAGTCTTCGTCTTTTCTCCCCTCACTGAAATGTTCCAACCTGGAAATTTCATCATTGGAATTCAGATCTTTCTCCCTTTATTTTGCACAGTCAAACTACATAATTTCAATACAGTAATCTACAAGCCTGTTCTAGTTTTGCTCTGCAAAACGTTCTCATGGATGAGTTATAGCCTTCACAATATAAACGATCTATTGAGTGTATAGCTCTGTTCCTACTCATATATGTGTAGAAAGGATGTAATTAGATAGCAAACGACCTTGCAACCTTAGCCATTCATTGAACATCTAAATTCAAAAACAAAAGTTATTTCTTGTTCTTTGATTATATGTTAAATTGGGAAAAATGTCTATTATAATGTAATTAGCATGTACTCAGTATTTTAAGAAAAATAAAAGATGCAGTCATCAGTTCAGTAAAGAAAAGAGTCATGCATCCATCCATCCAAATAATGTTTGGGAGGCTGCCATGTGCCAGGCACTATCTTTGTTTTGTGAATACATAAGGCTCAAGGTCTTTGACCTCCTTGGTCTTCTATCATGAATGAAAAGGATGGTAGTCTATAAAGAAACAAATGCACAAGAGGTACATACACTGTCTGTTCCTCTCTCTTCACCCTCTCCAGGTTCAGAGTCATATACACCAGTTAGTTGGAAGAGATAAAGCACCCCAGTCATTTGTGCTAGAGAACACATGTAATGACTTTGTATCGGTTCTCTTCCTTCAAGCCTTTTGTCACAACAAAGTGTTTTTCTTCTTCCCGCTTCACTGGACAGAGATGAGGACTTTCATCCCTTCCCACTCAATGCTTTTTCTTTCCAGTAGAAACAACTGTCCACACAAAGGCACATCTTATGTACATGCATTGTCCTTAATACTGCCAGGGAAGCTTCATTCATAATACTTCACTCAGTTGAGCCAGTGCTGAAATGACTAGAAATGGCTCTCGAGTACTCAGATGGGCCTTGTCCATCATTTGAACTTAATGGGTAGGATCAGCTTCATTTTGATGCAGAGTCTCACGGGGCCCTTGTGAACCAATGAAAAGAGCAAGTGGCTTTTAGTTTCCCCTCACCATGTTCCTTTCTGCTGCCATCCAGATTGTGCCACTGAGACTGCGTGGTCAAGACATGAACTGAACTGTTAGTCACCCTCAGTTTAGTTTTCTTTTGAAAAGCAACATTACAGTCTGTGACTGTAGGCAGCATCATGTCCCTTTAGCTCCTGTGTGGTTGGTTTTACAATGCTATATCAAATCTCCTTTGACTCTTCTTTTTGTTACTGTTTCTGTTTTAAATTTTCACTTAAGTAAAAACAATCTAGTCCCTCTCTGCTTTTCTCAGTTCATTTCCTGAATTTCCTTATTTTTATACTGACAGATTGAAGCACTTCATCTCCTCTAGGTTTCCTCAGATGCTGGCTGGTGCTTCTTGTCCTTCTTGTCCTTCTCTATGCCTAGTCCCGGCTTCTACCTTCTTTCTAAACTCTTGGGCTGATAATAGCTTTGTTTTCAACCTGGCAGTGAGAAGACTGAGAAGGCAGAGAGTGATTTTGTTTATTTGCTTCTTTTTGCTTTTTTTTCTAGGCTCTTTTAAACCCCCATTTTTGCTTTCTAGCTTTCTAGAGATGCCATTTCACTGCATAACACCTGCTGTTTGCCATTTGACATCCCGTCTAAAGGAGAGCAGGTGCTGAAGGCTCCAGGTCTGGAGGAAGAGGTTCCATCTCTCCCATGGTGGCTGTAGCCATCCAATAGGCTGAGTACCTAATGTGAATCTGCATTCACAAGAGAGCACCACGAACACCCCAGTTACCTCTGAAAGACTGGTGTAAAAACGAGTGATTCAACACTGATACATGATGCATGGGAACTTAGAATTACTGTGGATCAACCATGGCACTTTCTTAGCTGAACTTGTATGGAACAACCAAACTGAACAGAGGATTTGTACATCATCAGGGCTTTTGAACGTATTCAATGTCAGTATGTAAAGCCAGGGTTGAGAAACATGTGATTTTATGAAATAACGTAAGGTCTGAAGCAAAAAAATGACCTCTCCGGACACCCATGTCCAGAGACTGTAAACATGAATGCTTATCTCCTAGTGAAGGGTAATCCTGCTGCTGCTGTATGCGCCTAATTGTATTGGCTCTCCACTTTCATCCTGTGGCATAGAGAGAATTCTCGAAATTGAATGACACAGGATCGTAGATTGGGGCTTAGGAAATGCTCAGAAGACTCAACATTATGAATAGGCTGGGTTTATAAGCTGTTTAGAGTCCCAAAGTGAGTGTCAAGGGATTAGCCTTTGGAACCCAGGACTTGCTATAGTGCTGGTGGCAAGTTGACTCTATCTTTATGCAGTTTGGAAATGTGAACATGCTCTCTTCTTTTAAACATTATTTCACTTTCTCTTTTCGTTGGAAGCAGCACTGAAAGGAAATCTGTAAGCGGGTGATGGGGCTGAAGGCAGCTTTGCAGCCCTGAGAAGCTTGCCTTGCTTGCTTCTGTCCACACGAGTGGGAACCCTCTGCTCCGTCCCCTGGCAGAGTTACATACATGGTCTTAGCACTATTGTCTCAGCTATGTTTTAACTGTCTCTCACGGCCCCACCTTTACTCCTCGTTTTGGTTTCCTTTCTTCTCCAAGGTGTTTATGTGGGTCTTTCTGTATGTAGGACTCGTTAGAAATACGGAGCGCTGTTTTACAGAACGTAACAATCGTTTACCAGCCGCATCCTGCATTTTCAGGTCTAGTTTATATCTTTTATTTTTGTACAACCAACTCTAAGATTCTTCTGTTTGATAGATAGGCCCAATGAGCTTAGGGACTAGAGGCTATTTGGTAAGAGGCTGAGTTGTGATTCAAAATGAAGCAGCCATTTTCTGGATCTCTCAGCTGCTTTTATCTTTTGTGCTCACACACCTTATTAACATGCTGTCAGCCTGGACCTACCCATGGCTCACTTTGTGTACCCTGATTATTTAGCAGAGACTGTTTTTGCTTTCAATAGAATAATAATTGTGTTATTTAATGATAACAGATAGAAAATAACATTTTGGGAGATTTATAATATATTCTTTGAGTTTGATCTAAGATAGGAATATGAGCCTGATAATGTGAAAACATTAATAGAAGCTTGCAAACTGATCGAATATGTACAAGATATGTTTAGACACAGATCATACTTGATGAACACAGCCTGGTAAGGAGCCCAGCAGGGCCTCTAGTTCACTCACTGTCCACACAACAGGAGCTACTGCTCTCCTCTCCCTAATGAGTTTAAACAGGCATATTAATGGACTTCTGTCTGCATGACTCCAGCCTTGTAATGATCTATTCACATTGCAGTCCCTCTAGAGGTTTACTGCTCCCAACAATTCGAGTATTTCATCGTGTATGCTCTCTGTAACTTATGATTTGATTTCCATAGATAAAGCTCAAAGTGATTTAGGCATGCACTTCTAGCTCCTTGGTCCTATATACAGGACTGGCTTGAGGACCTTTGTACAATATCCTTAAGGACTGGTAGGCGTGGAGTGTGGTTGGAAGCTGTGTGTTTAGTCACTGTGTGTCTACATAGTCAGTTTTAGCATTTCTATCAAAATGTTGTACATACAGGTTATTTTGGGGATAATGTATCCTACTGAAGCATGCTTGGCTTGCTTTGTCTTGCCATCCCAACACATGGTACGGTGCAATGTTGTAATTCTTGCTGATATAATGGGGAGAAGGGTAGCTCCTAATTCTGGCTTCTGTTTCTCTATGAGAAAAGTTGACTCAGTGTCTCACAGTGATGTGGAGGAAATGTCTCATGAGAAGGGCGAAGTATCTATTTCTAGTCAAATAGCTGTCTAAGATCATGATTGTAAAGCATCATATGACGTTTCAGTAGATCTTGGGGCTAGAAACCAGTTACTTTGACAGTGATGCCTTTGCCCGGACAGTCACTTTGGTGACACTCTTGAAGGATCCTTCGTTAATCACCTCTTTGCTTTTGTTTTAGTATTTATGTGTGACAATGAATACATGGGGACATGGCTGTGAGCAAAATACATATGGCTTTGGTTTTATGGCCCTTTTAGTTTAGCTGGGAACATAGGTGGTCAAATACTCATGGAAACATGTGGTTGTAGAACATAAGCATTGCCACAAAGGAAAAAAGGGAATAGCTATGGTGTCTGGTACTGGCTGCTGGCTGCTGTGTATGCCTGTTTGATGAAGGTGTGTGCTAAGAGTATTGTAGGTTGTAGGTTAGGAAAATAGTAATGGATTGGTCAAGGTTCTCTAAAGGAAAAGAACAAATTGAATGAATCAATATATTTATACACATATAACTTACATATATGACACATATATGTAAAGACAATTTTACATATATGTTAATTAAAGGGGATTATTATAAGGATATAATCTTTGTATTCTACCATGGAGGCCTCCCATTGGACAGGCCAAGAATCCAAGAGATGCTTGGTGCATGAGGCTGAATGTCTCAGCACTGCCAATCAGAGCTAAAGGCCCAGAGGATTCCTGGAGAGCTGTTGGTCTTCAACCCATGTTTGAATCCTGAAAAACTTGGTTCTAATATTAGTGAAGGATGCCACAGCATGATAGATTCAAAGCAATGGAATCATGTTGGTTATTGTGTTAGGAAGCTGAGCAGACTTCCCCAGAGTGTGCTGAGTTCTCACCCGTGAACCAGGTCAGCATTGTCTATGGAGCTTGGCACGTGTTTGATGACCCTTTCCTATGGCATGGAGATTGTATCTTGTTCTGTGACGTCCCTTTCCAAACATTTCATATTCTCATATTGTAAGCTAAAATACTTCAAGAGTAGGGTTTTTTTTTTCCTCCAGTAAAAATTAGAAAATACAAAAAAAAGAACACCTTACTGTCTTGCAGTAAGTGGGTGTCAATGTAACTATGAACCTATCTTGTTTTTTAAACTGATAGCAAGTCACTAGTGTACTAGATGTTGCCTAGATAATGCTCACCTACCAAGAGGGGCAGACCTACCTATTGCTCTGCTTGGTTAACCAGGAAATGCTGCCATGTTAGCGGTCCTTGTTCAGCATTTGTTCTTCCACACTAGAACATCATGCTCTTTAATCCAGCAAATTAAATTCTGGCACTTTCCCTTGGCTGTTTGGAAGACTGGATTACTGCTATACATCAATGATGGCACACTTTCGATAGTGTGTGTAGCGCACTGGCGATAGTTGTGTGCAGCACATTGGTCTGAACCTACAAGCTGTCTATGGAACAGCAGAGTCTGTATTTTTAGTTCATTTCCTTAGGCAAATACAAATATTTTACATGCACAGTTACCTCGGGCATCCACAAGCTAGACTGTCAGTGTAAACAGCTTCCAGTCAGCATGAGCCATAGGAAGCTGTTAGTTTAACATCTACTAGGCACCTCTTTAGGCTTTGGATGAGAGAATTAAAAAGTGACTTGTATGGGCTAAGCACCACATGTGTGTAGAATCCAGTACAGTTTATAAACCGTTCAACCTACATCAGAGGTTGAACTTTGCCTGAGGCTGGCTTGAACTCTGAGAGATAAAGTACATATAATTTACCCTGAGAACCTGGGCCAGGACTCTGCCATTTTAAGCAGAAATGTGTTGATTGTATGTTTAGATAGTATGTTTAGTAGTATGTTTTAGATAGATAGTCTTAATTTCAGGATGCTGGGGCTTGTTTCATGACTTTCAAAAAGTGTATACTTTTCTGTTTTTAACAATTTGTCCTAGAAACATTTAAATACTGTTGTCACAATTATTTTAATATATATTTCTGCATATGTCATCATCTTCAGCAATGATTGGCTCACATTCTTGTCTATACTGCTGATGCTCCGATCGCATGCAGTCCCTCCCTCTTCTCTGCACAGCCTTCCATTCCTTTCATGGTCACCTCTTTTCCTCTGTTCCGCAGTCCTCCTGCCCTGAATTATTTCAGAGATAATCTCAAATATCACAGCATATAGTCAGGGCTGTAAAAATGAAACCTTGTAGGTGTGTCTAAAGTACTTTTCTCCACCATAAATAATGTGTTAGGTGACTTCTTTTTTTCAATGTTTATTGATCTTGTGGCTTTTGCCTTGGCACATGGTGTGGGAATGTCACAGAATAAAAAGTGACATTCTGAGTGGCTTCTCTGGTTGGGTGAAGTAACAGACTGGTCTGTGTCTATTGTCACTATTATATTTACTTAAAATATTCAGTAAATGAACCATATTAACATTAGTGGACCTTTTGTAGTTCCAGTAGACTTTTGCTCTTAGTTATAAAATGTTTTAAGGAACAGACAGAAGCACAGGTGTATATTACCAATACTTCATTACAGATAGTGGTTTCTCTGATTTCCTCAGTCTAGGGAGTGGATATCTGTGTGGTAAGCACAGAAGGTGTTTACTTTAACCAAAGTGCCTAGAAGAGGGAGAGGGAGGCAGAAGTTTCTGTTCTTCTAGAATGAGGAAACCCAAGTGAGGGGTTTCTAACACATCGGCAGAGAGCAGACTGACAGTACACGGCACTGATTGCTGTGATCACACTACATCTTCATAAAAGCTTCAAGAAAGAGGGTGTTCAGAGTGATCCACTTAGGGGAAGCAAGAAGAGTCTGTGCTGGGTCCCAACTTTCCCTGCTCGCTCAGCACTGAGTTTCCCAGGCTCTTGTAGAAGTATGCTTTTTAAAAATAGTCCTCTCAGACACATTTTGATTCTTTAAAAAAAAAAAAAAGCAATTATGGATTTTTGTTCCTCCTGTGTCATTGTGACCACTTTATGTAACAACTTAAGGGAGAAGCGATTGATCTTGACTTGTGCCATCCAAGGGAGGCTTGCCATCCATTAGGGCCAGGAAGGCATGGTGATGCAACTTGATCTATGGCTGTGCAGCATGGGATACATTGTTGACCATGAGACAGAAAGAGATAGGACATGACCATGTCTTCCATCAGTCAGGCCCCAGTTCCTCACTGCTCTATAGCTTCCAAAATCACTCTATTAACTGATGCAAAGGGTTCAAAAGTGATTCTGAGGGGACATTTCACATTCACATGATGGCACCATGAAAAGGAGAAACATTTCAATATTTGTCATGAGGGCTTATCTGTCTAACAGGCCACCAGAGATGAGATGGCGTTTCCCATCAAGCCTGGATCTAGACCCCTATCTCCGACTGTTACTAATAGATCCATAACCCCGGCATACTTGTGTCCTCTGATCAGACGCATTGGTGTTCTGTTGCAGAGATCTCAGTTTGAGCTGAAGAGGAATCCCTGGTAATGTGACCCTGTTCTGTATTAGGTGGCAGTTTCTCACGGTTCTCTCACATTCATTTCTACTTTGGTTAGGTCAAGGAGCTGCTGCTGAAGAGATGGTTCACAGTCTCATTGCAGCAGCTTGATGAAGTGACTTCCTGCACATAGAGTGAATTACTTGGCATGTCATAATTCTGGCTTTGGTTTTCCTTGTCCCATGATAGGAATTTTTAGAAAACAAACAATTGCCTTTTCAGGTAACTAGCATCTTATCCAAACAACATCAACTTTGTGTGTGTGTGTGCTGAGGGGGGAGTGGTGTCTGTCTGTCTGTCTGTGTCTGTCTTCCTCCCCCCCCCCTCGTATACACACAGGCTGTGGAGATCTTAGACGTGCTGAAGCTGAGATCTCCCTATAGATTTTCCATGTTTTCTGACCATCATCTTTATGCTGTATTCATTTTACTCTAACCTACAAATAAAGAGTGGCTATTTCTTATATATCCCCTTTGCTTTGGCCATGAAGATTTCCTTATTTTGTAAACTTTGAGAATCAAACCCAGGGCCTTGGGATTACTTGGCAAGAACTCTACCACTTGTCTACACTGTTAGCTCCTTAAGATGGCAGCTGACCTGGACACTGGATACCTTCTTTGGGGAGGGCGAACTTGCAAGCCAGGCCCCGTTTCCTGCAAAAGACTTGAGCTGTTCCCTGTCTTGTTCTTGTCAGTAGAATATGTCTTCTTCCTACCTGAGGAGCATCGCTGAATAGCTGTGACTTCCAGTTTGCAAGTTCATTTGTAACTTAGCGAGCAGGGTGCAATGTCAGGAAATGTAGTTAGTTGCTGAAGCCATTTTTAGGTTTAATTGTTCATATCTAAATTTTTAGTTTTAAGGAACATTTGTAAAGTTGAAAACAAGGAACATGGATGGGGATTACACAGAGCCAGTTAGTGATGTCTGAGACTGTTCTAGTAATAGATCCCCTCTTTGATAAATGAACTTGATATGAGGTAGCAATATATTCATTCATCTAAGATTCCCCTTTCCTGCTACAACTCTGCCAGGAGTTGTGAAATTCAATTTTGGCTGCCCATTGTAAAATTAGGGAACCTTTTCGAAGATGGGGATCACACCCGGAAGAGCATTTGTAGGATAGCAGACACTGTATTAAAGGGGAGCATGGGATTATCTGAAGCACAGCTTCATTCTGTATGGACGTAGTTGTGGCAACAAGACACAGGGGTAGAGGGAACTTCCTTTGAGGCTCAGCCTCTCAGTGACCCATGACAGTGCCGAGATGCACAAACATCAGCTTGAACCTTAATTAGTTCAACTGTCATCCTCTAAAATAGAGTCAGCCCTCTTTCTTGACAGAATAAGGAACAATTGTTATTGCTATGATTGCTTTAAACACAATAACCATACATTTGGGATAATTCTTTATTTTCATAGTAATTATAATGTGCTAATTTTGGTCTTTCTTGAATTACCAATAGGCAACTTTTCTTATTCATGAAACAATTTTACATACTTGCTATGTATAACTATACATATCTCTTTGGGAGTTCGTTATAAACAATGCATCCTCTGTTTCCCTAAAGCAACGTTTGAAAGAATTATAATTATTAATATCAGCGCTCTCCTTGTTCCAATGAAGAAACAGAAATACAGACTTGAAATGATGTAGTAGAGATACTTAGTGTCATGTTTGGGATTTTCTCCCAGCTCCATTGCTCTCCCTACCTCTTTCTCTTACCTCGTGTGTGTGTGTGTGTGTGTGTGTGTGTGTGTGTGATTTTGTTAGTGTGTTTTTTTGAGCTTTGTGTATTATATGTGCATATATACTAGTGTTATCTTTACTTTTGGAGTTACTTTTAATTTTGCTATAATTTTCAAGTATAATCAAGTTCATTCCAACTTGATTTTAAGTCATTACTGTGTTGGTGGAGGGAGAAAGTCTAAAGTGGATTTGAAATGACTTACCTGTGTGCGGTATGCTGACTCTCTTGCTGTTTGTTCACTGTATGTCTGTCCACTCACACCTGCTATTCCTGGTAACTCTTAACCTTTCAGTTTGCATTTGCCCTGCCTTCTTGCCTTTTCTTTACTAGTGAAGAGGTGTCACTTTCTGCTTTGTCTCACTGTGCTGGGTGCCTGCCTCCTCGGTGGTTACTCAGTGTGGCCCTGTCTGTGTTCAGAGTGGAGACACTGTCCTCTGCCTCAGCTGTTGGGGAATGCGGACTGTGGAGCATTTACTTATTGCCTCATCTGTAATAAACTCTCCTGAGAAGCCATGTCAGCCTTTAGGCCACTTGCTCCCCAGAATGTCCTCATGAAACATCTGTGACATCCATGGCACGGCTAGCACTAACCCTTGGGGCTTTCTGTAGCACTGATTTTTTTTAAAAAAAAACAAAACAAAACAAAAACCAATAAACTAAACAAAAGCAAACCCAGTTTTTCCTTGTGTACTAATTACCTTTCCTAGTTCCAGGCCCTCACTTGTAAGCGCCTTTAACACAGTATCTGATGAGGTGTGAAGAGAATATAAGGCCTCATTATTCGCCCTGTTGGCAGAGCTTTATTGAAATGACAAGAAATTCGTGAATATGTTCATGTCTTGGGTTTTTCTTCTACATTCTGTTATTGAAATGCTGACCAACAAAATCGTTGAATTTTATACTTTCCAAACATGAATTTTGACCTTGGGAAATGGAATGAATCTTCTTCTTTATGTAGTAGAGATAAATCCCTGTCATGTGATATGCAATGGAATGAATCTTCTTCTCTATGTAGTAGAGATAAATCCCTGACATGTGATATGCTAGTTACTAGTCATGCTTTTGAGTTTTAATTTATACCTAATTCATATGAATGATCATGAAGTAGAATTTAAAATTAGTTTCATCCAGTCTCTGTGTTTCGGGTGATGAATACCATGCTCATCACGTGCCTGGGCTGTTTAAAACCGTGTGGCACAAGCTTGTATTTTCCAGAGTCAGTAGAAAGGATTCCATAGAGGGCAGTTTAGGGAATAGGAGGAGGTAGTGTTCAGGTCTGTCTTATTGCTTTCTCTAAGCTTAGTTCAAACGATATTGGCCTTTATTGGTAATCAATAAAACGCTGAAATACCTCAGCTTCACTGATCGTAGGCACTGATGAAGACCTCTGCAGGATAAATACCTCACTGACACAGAAAGATCAACAGTTAGGCCTGTTTTATAACTGAGAGGGTTAAGAGCACCACATAGCTCAAATCCTAAGATATCAGAGAAACAAAGGTCACAGGTGTTGGAAAGCTTTGTTAGGAGTGATGTTTCTAGTGATGTGTTCTTCTCATGTCTGTGCCCCTGCTGGCGTGGGATAAGAAGTTGTTGTGAGTCCTCTAAAGTTAAAGCCCGTGACATCAGAGCATTGTATACCATGGCCTCATTTTAATCCAATCTGAGGCTTAAACGCAAAAGCTTTCCTATTAAAATGAAGAGATCAACAAAGTAAGTAGACTGTAAATGAATGACATGAGTTGTTGTTTATTATTATATGGAATCAGAGACTGTGGTTGATACACTCTAGTATTTATTTTTATAAGAATGTGTTTGCCTGAAGTTTTGGTAGAAATGCCAGGACAGTATTACCCCTTTGGGTGGACAGACAGAAGTGAAACCTAGTTCAATTTTATTTCCAGAACATCTTGCTTTGATTTCCATTCATTGGCACCCAGGATCTGGTGTTTGGGTGGTGACTAAGATCAGGGGTGAGGGTTACTATGAGAAATTCCACAGGGAATAAGTTGGTGTTGAGTGCAAAAAGCTCATATGTCCTATTTGAAGCTGTGTGAAATAAACTGGACCCTCCCAGTGAGCTGGCCCCAGAGACTGGATTTAATCTTCTGGTGTGGCTGCTTTCACAAGTCTTTTCAAGAGCCTAAGCACCATAAAATACAACCACAAAAGCTTTCCTTCCAAGGAATGTGTGTGTCGGCTCATGTCAAGAGCTCTTAGCATGGAACAATGAGCCTAAAGCCATAATCTAATAAACAAACAGATAATCCAGTTCAGGTTTGTCTAGGTAATATAATGTCTCTATCAAACTATTTCCTGCACCTTTAGCTCTATTCAGAAGGAAAGAGTTCTGCGTGGGAACGTGTGTGTTTTCTTAGGAGAGGGGATGTGTGCTTCCCGTGACTGCATAGCTTGGTTTTCTCTTCTGGCTCAGTCTTGTTGTTCACGGTGGGAATTTTCCATCTTGGTAATTTGGTATTTTCTTTGGTTTTTATTGTAAAGGATAGAAATGTGTACACCTCAATTTCAGGTTTATTGTTGCACCGCCTCCATCTCAGTTGCCATTGGCCAGGGCAGCCAGTACGCTCTTGTCTTCGTGCCTTTCTATCCACCAAACCTTTAGGCAACCACCAAGCTCAAAGTCAAAGCCGTTTCCATACAGGAAGTTCAGGGATTCTTGGGAGGGGGGGATTTCCAAAGGTTCAGAGTCCTTTCTAGTTCTCTGTGACAACTGATTGGCATGTGGCAAATTCTGTGCACTTGGAGTCCACTTTGAAACCAACTACTGAATGCTTAATTTTCAATATGGCCTAGAAGTTTGGTTATTGGGGTGGGGTGAGGTGTCAGTCATTAGCAGCACGAGTTACAGGTTGCTGTTTGCCTGATCTTGCCTAGAGAATTATGTTTTATGGTGTAATGCTCAATGAGTGCCTTCTTGCAGTTAGGCTAACTGCCGTGCCATACCATCAGGCTATTTTCTGACTACTCAGGTTGAAAACAGTCTGTCTCTTTGCAGTTAATTGGCCCTCACATTTTGAGTCATGGAGTTATAAACCATTGGTGTTGAAAGGGTCTTTAAAAGCTATTAAGCAGGTTCCTTGCACTTACAGGGCTGCAATCTGCATTACAGTATTCCTCCTCCTCACCCCACCTGGAACATGTGCAGTGATTGGTATCTTTCACTTTCTAAAGCCAGCTACTTTCTAGTTCTCTTTCCATGTCAAGCATCAGGCTCTTAGCAAAGGCAGAGACACTGTATTGATATGCTATTGCCAACATTTCTGTAAAACTCTTTAGGTTTTCCAAACAAGCTTAGTATTTCCAGCAGTATCATCACCGTGAATCAGGCTCATATTTCTGATAAACTCATATCAATTGTCACATGTCTCGAGGGAAATACATTTATAGGTTTTGTTTTGTTTTGTTTTGTCATCTCATGTACCTGTTGGGTATAGTTCTGCCTCTCATTCCATTTCCGTTTGTTGTCTTCTGCTTAAAAGTCACAAAGTAACTCTCTAGTCCCTGATTCTGATGTGGACCATGCTATTCTGGGCAGCATCAGAATTCTGTGGAGGCCCTTTCTTTTTAAATCGATGCAGTGGTATACAGAAAAGCCACCCACAGGTAGAGTCAAGAACTGGCTTAGCTGAAAATCTAATTTTGCTTCCTGAAATGCATTTCTCAGCTTACCATCTAACATGGATTTTCCCTAAATTTGGTAGCAAGATTATGGATCACAGGGAGAAGAACAGTGTATGGAGGATAAAATAGAATGTTTAAGCAATATCTAAATTTGGAAAGATATCCTGAAATATGAAGAATGTCTTAGGAAGTTCTTTAACTTCAGATATTCCCTGTCATGGCTTGGAGATACTTGTCCCCTCCCAGCTTTCCAGTGCTTCCTGCAGCCTTCTCCTTCATGGCTCACTGAGGCATGCAGAATCTTGACTAGGAGGATGCCAGGTCCTGATTGCTGCAACCTGTGAATAGGTTGGTTACATGGCAAAGGGTCTTCATAATTTAAACAGAGGTCAGGTTGCTAAGCAGCCAATGGGTGAGGCCAGTATTCACAGTAATTTTCCTTCCAAGTCAGTGAGGAGCAAAGCAGAGGTGTTTGGAATAATCCACAATGAGAGAATGCCCAAGGAATGTTTGCTGGCTTTGAGGATGGAGGAAAGGGGCCACATACCAACAAAAGAGGGCCACTTCTCGAAGCTGGGTAAGGAGAGGCAATAGGTTCACTGCAGTCATTTCATAAAATAAAGCTTCTCTAGAGATACTTTGACTTTAGTCCACTGGTATTTATGATGGACTTTGTTTATGAAACAATAAGATCAGAAACCTATTTAATTGGAACTACGAAGCCTATAGAAACAATGGAAACCTACCAGAGACTATGTTACACTGAGATAATGTTTTGCTTGCTTCACCTGTTTGGAAAAGGAAAATTTCAAGCTTTACTATGTCTTAAAACAGTTATCTCAACATAATTCATCTGAAAGGAACATAAAATCCCCTGACAAATACTAGGCAGAACTAGTGTTTATTCAGTGTGTGTGCAGAATGCCAGATACAATGTAAGGTATCTTGCTTTGGAAAAATGTTGGACTTTTTGATAATAAGTGTACTGAATCTAATTTTTCTTATGTGTAAAATGAGTCTGAGGTGAGGACAACATCAAGGTCAGTAAGTTTTCTATAAGTCCTAACTGTCACTGTAGATAGGCTTTCAGGAAGTTGAGGTGTTTTCTCTACTTAGTTTTGACATTGGAATGAGAAAGTAGCCATATATAATAAGTAATTGAATGGTTGTGGCTGTGTTCCAATAAAGCTTTATTTGTAAAAGCAGAAAGTGGGCATCTGTCCATTTAGAAATTGTTCATGAACCCTAGGCTGTTGAACCTTCTCATTCTATTCTAATTTCTTTCTAACCTGATTATTTGCTTGGTTTCTAATGTTGTATATTGTCCATTAAACTGAACAAGTGTCAGTAGAACTTAAATAGAGACTCAAGTGAGTCTCTTTGTAAGAATCCCTGTAGTATTTGCAGACGTAAGTGCCAGGAAGGGAACTGCTCCCATGTCCTTGGCAGATAGACCTGGTCAAATGCTCTTAAGGATGAGACACAGGGAGACCCTTGCATGCCAAGGCTGAGCTCACTCAACTTGAGACTCTGAGAACTCCAGCTACTGTTGGAAGAATACACGGATGCAATAAATCCACTGTGCTAAGGAATGATAGCCCTTCCGAGGCCACCGGCCAAATGAAGTAAAGGGAAGGAAGGAATCCCTCACTCAGCTAAATTATGTCTTTGGACTAGTTGAACAAGTCCGCTAAATTAGCAAGGTGTTTGAACTTCAGCCCAGAATACGTCATCAGACTGTGCTGTTTGTATTGTCTTCCATCACAGGACCTCCTCTGAGGGAGGAAGGTGAAGTAAATGAAAATGCAAGCAGTGGCTGGCTCCCTAAGGACAAAACTTGCTTTTTTCCAGAGAATTTAAGTATTGAAGTCTTTATTGGACTTGACAAATCTTGATTCCTCAATGATAAAATCCAATAGATTTTGGACTTTTAAAAGCTTTTCTACTGGTACAGGGCTTGACCATGTTTGGATGCTGGAGTGTGGTTTACAGAGCAGGACATTACCATGTTCGGATGTTGGAATATAGTTTAGAGAGCAACATGGGGAGAAAGAGCCAGTTAAGCAAAAGAAATTGTGTCGTGTCTATGCGATCATCAGATTGTGGTGGTGGTTTTGATTTGGCCTTTTTTTTTTTTTTGATTTTGAGGGTGGGAGTGCTCTCTTCTCAGAGTATGTCAGATTTCCTTGCTATGTCTTGAAAACTGATTGAGAACAGATTGTCATTAAGGAAACAGGTTACCTGGTAATACATAGCTAAGGCCAGGGAACTGCAGGGATTAATTGTGTTCGAAGGATTTTCTGGCTGGACATTTTAAGGAGAACCAAGCATAGCTGTAGTGAGGACTCCCTCCTGCCAGCTCTAGTCACACGATTTTCTATTCTGTCCCTTTGCCTTTGCCCCTGAATCTTTAGAGCCACAGTAGACTATGGGCTGTATTGTGCTCACATACTTAATGACGTTTTTATCCTTGACTTTCCAAATGTTTGTGAAGAAAGGTCTGATCATTAAGTTACATTAAAAAAAAAAAATCACCTCATAGTAAAAAGGAAGGTATGTAAGACATGGCAGTTTTAAAGACAGTTTGAAGTTTATGTGCTTTGTTTGGTACAACCCAAGGCAATAGCTAAGGCAGGAGCTGTTATTTTCACTTTGCAAAGGAGTGTAGACAGAGAATTCCGCGATTTTCCCAAGAGCCCATACCGAGTCAGTGCTTTGCATGGGGACCTACTCTACTGTTATGGAGCCGTGACTCTACAGTGTCTAAGTCCCCACACACTGGAACAGGTTATGGGAACTCCCATTTGTAGAGCTGCCTCACACTGTCTTCCATTGAGTCTTGTGTTTCCTTTTTGCATTCTCTCTCCCATCCTCCTTCTCCCTTCCTTCTCCCTTTGGATAGAACCTTGAGTTGCATTCTTATTAGAAAGCTACAAATGGGCTAGGTAGGTCAGGTTCATTTGCAAAGTCTTTTATGGGAAAACCATGGCTTTGTAAACTTGATCTCTGGAAAAGCCTAGGATGCCTCAGTATTCTGTGGAAGTTCTGAATTCTCACATAGGCTTTTCATAGAGTCAAGCTCCAGCATTCTCCCCAGCACCTTACCCTCCGACCTTTCTTCTTGTGTTGTCTGTCTGACCCCACATGTTCCTACTGATTTTTCCCAAGTTGTTTCTTTATGGACTGACATAGGCAGAGATTCGATTTGCAAACAATCAACACAGCCGCACGCTCCTCACATACGTTCCAGCTCTTCTTGATCTCAGTTGTAGAGGCCATTGGAGGAGATGTTGCAGGAGTGGAATGTGAAGCTTCCATGCTAAGTGCCATCCACAGTGACAGTGCAGCGAACTAAATGCTTCACTGTTTCCCATGCAGTGCACACGGTGAATGCTCTAGATGTGTTCTGGGAAGTGGGGTGGAAGTCTTTATCTCAGGGAGCCAAGGTTATCTGTTTAGGACTGCAGGTGGTCTGCATGTTCAAGAAAGGCTTGGGCTTCTACATGAAAAAATAGGGTAGATAAGATGGCCCTGATAAGAAGGAATGAAGGAGCCTGTCCTTGGCCTCTGAGCAATATTTAAGCAAGAAAATATATAATCTGTACAATGAAAATAATAAAACTTTGATCAAAGAAACTCGGAAGGACTCACAAAAATGGAAATATTCTAGGTTTATAGATTGGAAAATTAATATTGTCAAAATGACTTAGTACCTCAGTGCCACGTCAGAGTCAGTATTATCATTAAAATACAGAGTCTGTATTCTCATTAAAATACAATTGCCAGTCTTAAAAAAAAAAAAATTTCTGTGTAACCAAAATAGCCAAAATATTCTTAATGAATAACAACAACAACAAAAGTAATGCCTGTCTTCAAAACTTTCTTCTAAGCTATGGTGACCTAACAGCATGCTACAAGCAGAAAATCTAACATATAGACAAATGGAACATACTGAAGAGATACCCCAGAAGGTACTCTGTAAGTGTATAGCCAAATGATGCTTCTCAGAATCATTGGAGAAAAGACATTGTCTTCAGGAAATGGTGCTGAAAAAATGGCTGTGTATACAGGAAACTCAGTCTCTTTTTCTCACTATATATTTAATAAAAAAAAATCAATTAAAATTGAGCCAAAGACTTAAATGTGTAACTTATAACTGTGAAACAGCTAGCAAACTCATATGGCAAACAATTCAACACAACAGTGTAAGCAAATGTTTTGTTTTGTTTTTTCCTTTAGTAAAACCCCCAAGGCAAAGTCAACAAAAGTAAAACAGAAAAGAAGAGATGCTCTCAGAATCAAAGGCAGCATACAAAGAACAATCACTTAATTGAGGAGCTAGACAGCCAGAAGAATAAGCGAAAGCACTACAGCTCATAATCGGGAAGCAGTTCATATCTAGGATACCTTGCACCTCAAAAGAAAGATAGAAATTCTCAAAAAAAAAAGGATAGAAAGATAAATTTCTAAAAACTTAGAAAATGACTTAACTAAATATTTTCTCAAGCTAAAAAATGACCCAGAGATCTCATTAGTTGAGTATATAACCAAAGATAATGAAATAGTCTCATCAAGGAGATATTTGTGCTCACATGTTTCTTATAGCATATTAACACCTTCCAGAATACAGACTCGACAAAGATGTCTGTCAGTGTAAGAATGGGGGCAATGCATAGTGCATTAATAGGTATGTAAAGAATGAAACATGTGCAGCAATTGATTGGAGGATATGCTCAGCAGAGATACAGTAATGCACATACATGCTCTTACTCGTTTGTAACAACTAAAGTACTCTCATAGAAGAATGCTGTGGAATGGGCTCCTCTGAGAATAGAAAGGGTCCTGTAGCGAGGAGAGCTGACAGACAAGGGTCATCAAAGTGTAGGTAAGAAGAAGATGGCTTTACCTCTTTATAGCAGAGCAGGCTTAGAGTCTACCGTGATCTCTGAGCTCTGATTTATTTAAAAATAATTTGGTCCAGGAGTTATTATTAGCACTATATATTACTACCTAATATTAGTTATTATTAGTACTATATTAGCTGATATTAGTTATTATTAGGAAAGGTTTAGCTTTGAAGAAATGGAACTACCCTGACTTGGTCCTTTACATTTATATATATATATATATATATATATATATATATATATATATGCAAGATTATCATATTCCATAAACGTACAATAACATGGGTTAGAGAAACTATTTGCCTCCAAAAGATCCTAACTGATCCGTGTATGTGGGGTGGTAGGACTGTAACCCACCCAGCTTGTCAGTTTTCTCTGTATTCGTAACGAAGGTTCATCTAGTTGGAGAATTTCTTCTTTCCAGAATGTGAACCTGTCAAATCTCGGGGAACCCCAAACAAGGCTTATCAGAAGTTCCAGTATTCCTGTAGACTCTAGCTGGATGGCCACAGGATGTGTTGGCCACCAGTATGAGGGCTTATTTCTGCACTGTCTGTTCTATCCGTTAGAGGATATAGTTTCCCTTGACCAGTACCACATTGTTTTTATTACCAGAGTTTTGTGCAAACTTGTGAAATCAGGAAGTGCAGTCCTCCCTCCTTGCCCTCTTTTTAAAGTCTTGTTTGGTTATGCTTAAGGGATGGCTGTCAATGTGGATTTTCAGTTTGCCAACTCTCAGTGCTTTGGAAAGTACTAGCTTGGGAAGAGTGGAAACCACTTACAGACCATGTGTTTAGTCTAAATATGAGATAACTGCCTTAGGAATAACGTTTTGGTAGCTGTAGAGGTGAAGAATAGTAAATGAAGTTTTCGTAAGAAGGTAATCTGATGTGGCTTCCTTGTATTCAGAGGAGACAGCTGGAACAAAACAGATCGGCCTTTTCAGTCTGTTTGATGGGAGGAAATGGAGATGAAGTAAACAGAAGATAGAGGACATGGAATGAGGCCAGCAGGTCTGTGGCTAGCATAGCTAATTCAGGTTTGTTGAATACTGGGCTCTAAATCCAGGCAGTGATGCTCGGCTGATCAGACACATGGGACAGGATCATTAAGCTCCATGATAACAACAGTCAGGGTTGCCTGTAACTGGGGTATTCACTTAGAGTTTCCTTTTTCTGGTACCCAGTTATGGTTACCATGGCGGCAGTGAGGCAATCCGAGGAAAGTGGTTGCAGAACGTGGCAAAAATGACCTGGTTAAAGACCGTTTTGGGAACCTTCTGCAGCTCAGTGTGGCTCAGGGAAACCATGCTGGATACTTGTTGTTTTGTGTTTTATTTTGAAGCGACTGTTCTTACCATGGTTGGAAATCCTTTGCCTTCATCTCTCAGAGCCTAATGTTCCTGTTCTCCAGCTGAGAGAGACTAATTCACCACCTTGTGTTGTAAACACTCACTCATTTTAACTGATTACACCTCCAATGATTTTCAAATCACTAAAATTACTAATTGCTATTCCTTACACATCAAAGAGTGAATCCTGAATAATTAACCCCAAATAAAATTAGATGAATTGGCCCTTTTAATTAGAGCCCCTGCTGCTGTTTGTTCTGAGCTTCCTTTTCTTACTGTTAAGAGACTTTTAGAATGATTAAAACTGTTTAAGGCTTAAACAGCTAGTGACCTTTTAATACAATGTAAATCCATGAAAGCAAGATTTCAGCTAGCAGGTGGTGCAGTGAATTTTTAGAGCAAGTACCTGTCGGCTCCAGTATTCCTGTGGGGGTAAATGCATGCCAAAACCAAGCACCTTGAAATGAAATGTGCGTCTCTATTTGATTATTTTTATAGCATTCATGCATTTGCTAAGCTTCGGGCTTGATGAAATAAATGGCAGGGTTGAAGGGGAGTGAGTAATGGCTGGCATCATTTTATATAAATAGTAACGAGAATTTCTCAGCAAGAAGAACTTCAAGTGCATAAAAGATGAAGACTGGAGAAGCTGCAGAAGGCTCCTAGGCATGCAGCCATTTATGACTGGATTTCCTGAACCAGAGGAAGGAACACCAGCATGGAGAAGTGGGGCTTTGGGGGATTTATGTGCTGTGGTTATGGAGCATGGATTCCCAGCCTGTCCATGCTGCATTCAGAATGCATTTTGTTTTAGATCTTTCCCATGTGCCTTCCTTCTTCAGGGTCCCTCTGGGTGTTCTTTTTCAGCCTTCAAGAGTTGTAAGCGGGGCCGGTTCTTCAGAATTCCCCAGATATCAATTTCTCATCTCAAATCCACTATGGACCCTTCTAAACATGACCCAAGCTTTGAGCCAAGACGATTTTGAGTCGGGGTATATATTCTCCCCAATTTGACTACCTGTAGCCAAATTGTCTACGCTGGGAGAAAATTCCCTGTCTATAACCTGATGTGATTGGGTTAGTTCAATTACTTATTTTTCTTTATAATTTAAAAGTGAACTTTAGCTTCTCATTGGGAAGAATTGCACGTTTTACAGAAGCCTTGAAAAGCTAGTCTCAGGGACTCTTTCTTTTTTACACCTAGCTTACTCAATTATTTGCAACCTGTCTGATCAGAGTAGACATACATAGCAATACAACTTAATAAATGAAGAAATTTTTCAGATTTGATCAGGTCCCATCTTAATATGTATCTTTTGATTTCACTTTTTTCTCTCACTGTTGAGAATTGGCCTTTGTCCAATGTTTCTTCCTATTTCTAATCTCAGACAAATTATCGTGGTGATCAGTGATGCTTATCTGGAAATATACCTCTGAGTCTCCCAGGATACTTTTTAAAATACTTTTGTTTGCTCCACAATGCACAGGCTCTGGTTTAAGTATTACAGGGTAGTACCTTCTGTTCTATGTGGTAGATGGCAGTATCTGGTGGATTCCAGTTTATTCTTCACTAATGTATTTCGATTCTTAGAACCAATCCGGTAACATGTACATATATATGTATTAGTTAGGTTTCGATTTTTCTGTAAAACATCATGATCTAAAGCACCTTGGGAATGAAAGGGCTTAGTTCAGCATATACCTCTATACAAAGTCCATCACTGAAGAAGTCAGGACAAAAACTCAAGCAGGGAATGAGCCTGGAGGCAGAACTACTGCTGGGCTATGGCAGAGTGCTATTTACTGTGTTGTTCCGCCTGGCTCCTTCAGGGTGTTTTCTCATATACCCCATGTAACTCAGGACAGCCTTTCCAGGGACATCTCACACAGTGGGCTCAGCTTCCCTCCCTTAACTAATCATGAATCAATCAAGAAACAGCGCTAGAGGCCAGTTTTATGATCACATTTTCTTTTGTTCAGTTGAAGTTCCCTCTTCCTAGGTTACTCTGGCTTATGTCAAGCTGACAAAAACAAACAAAAAGCAAAAACAACCCCAAAACCCCCAGCCAGCACAACATGTAAACAAGGGTGTGTGTGGGTACAGATGGGCAAGAAGAAAAATAACTATGAACCTGAAGAATGGTGGATGGCAAGGACCGTGTGCTGGCAAACAGCAGGACTTATGGAGAGGGCAGAAAGTGGAGTGTTTCTCTACTCCTAAGTCTGCCAGAGAGTTTTCCTTTTGATGGTGGTAAGTGTATAAAAATATAGTCAATATTGAAAGTGTAAGATCCAGTGCAAAGCTTTGCAGGGTCCTTTTAGAATGGCTACTTGAACTGCATAGGACTCCATTGAACTGTATGCTCTTTGCATCTGGTAAGCCATGATGTGTGATGGTTTTTATTCACTACCCTTCATACAATACAGTTTAAAATACAAAAGTAAATATTAAACTGTTAGGTCAGATTGCCTGTACATCTGTAGCCCTGGTGTTTCTAGATTCTATGTTACTCCTTTCCTTTATCTCCTGTTCCATTGCCAGCTCCGCTTTATGGAATGAGACTTTATTCTGAGAAATTCTTGGAAGAGCAGTAGAACTTTCTGGATACCCATTGATCATGGATGTTTGTGAAAGTCTATTCACAGATCTTTAATTATTGAAGAAAAATCCAGAGCAAATGCAGATGGCTGCAACCATTCTGGAGGCTGAAATCCCTCCAGACAACAAAATAATTTAGGGTTCAGGACTTGTCATTATACTGAGAGTGCAGACATACTGTCAGTCATTTAGGCTGCAAACAATCAGAAAGAAGTTAATCAGCAACAGCAACAGCAGCAGCAGGTCCTGTAAAACTGAAGTCCTCTGCTGCTTGGCCACCAGGGCCACAACTCCCTGAACCACTCATGCTAGTCTGGTAGGTAGAAGTTTTGCTACACCTTACATTAATGATTAGAAAAGACAAAACTTGACTATAGAAAAATCACATTCTTTTATAGTTCTTTTGAGTTCATATTTTATATGTGTGTGTGTATATATATATATATATGCTATATATGTTTTATATATATCTGATATATATTTAATATATATGTATATATATATATCAGTTAATATATATGTATGTATGTGTGTATATATATATATATGTATATACACACATACATACATACAATTTCTGTGTCCAATATAGGGAGCACATACTCAGTAAGTAATAAGCTCTTGATAAATTATTCATAAAACAGGAAGCAGGACTGCAACCATCTCCTATCTGGCCCAGTAGGGAAAACCAATAGACAGGGAATAAAACTGGGAGCAGAACTTGTGCAGTTGTGGTTTCAGTACTTTGTCATTGTTGATGAGTATGGCAAACACAGTCAGAATTAACAGAGCTACAAATGGCTTCCGTTCCCCATTGGTACTTTGTGTTGAGGACCTGCTCTCCCTCAGGCTCCACAGCTGTCTTTGAAGAGAACAGAAACATCTCCCTGGTAATCTCCAAATGGATGGATAGTTTTGGAAGAGTCCTTCAGTACAATAGTATTCACTTGCCAGTTTCTTTTCTGAGTTGTAAATTAAGATTTTTGTTGTTTTTGTCTTTTGATGTTGGATTGATCTTCCTCCATATCATGACATTAAATTTTTATCTTATCTCTTCACACAGGGAATTTTCACATTTTATTTTTGGGGTTGAGGGTATCTCAGTAACTAGCAGAAGACTAACACAACTAACACATCCAGTTTCACCCGTTATCCTGTTTACTTTCATTGCCCATATTTCAAAGTCCATGTTTATGGACGTGGTTACTGTATGGATCGCAGTAGCTCTGTTTTTGTCAGACAGGCACACCTGGGAAATTCAAAAGTGCGTGTGTGACTCTAGTCCACTTTTCAGAAGTATGTTCTCCTGCACTTTGTGTATCATGTGGAATCCATTCTGTGTTTTCTACTGAGAACAGAGTGCTATGTGGTAGAGATGTGGGCTATGCTCCATCAGCTATGGCAGATCAGTATCCACCTTTGTGCAGACAGTTCATCTGTGAGCGTAAGAAGAGTTCTGCTGAAGTCAGTGTAGTCTCAGAAACTCAGTATTAGCTAAATATGGAGAGGCTGTCCAATTTAAAAGTGGGGAGACGTCATCCTTTTCAAAGATAATAAGTCTTCTTGCTTTTAATCTGAGAATTTCAAAGAGCATTTTGAGCTAAGTTATTTAGAAAAATGACTGCACATTACATTTTAGCTTGGGTAAATATAGGGATGCATTAAAATTAAACTCTGGGTTTGAGTAGATTCTGCGATTCATTTCAAAGTATCTTCCTTTTGAGTCTTAAAAATGGCAATGTTACAATTCGTATTTATTGTATAGAGTTAAAGATAAACAGAGAGAGAAGCGAAAGCAGCATTTGTTATGCCATCAGCTCTGGGTAACCTCTATTAATATGTAGCCATTGAGAAAGCACCATACTGTAAGGACCCTTTGGAGCCTGGCCTTCGTCTCCTCCACTTGTTAATATACTGGTTCTTCTTACCCTGCCCCCAGATATTCCGTGACTCACTCCCTTACTCCATTTAAGTTTTTGCCCAAATGCCACCCTGGTGAGGCATTTCTCAATCCTGTTCTTTTCAAACTGCGACACCCTGCCACCATCCCAGCTCTTCCCCTTTCTTCCTCTGTCATTTCTCCTCTGTTTTTATTGCTACTTGACATTCAGCTCCTGTTATCATCAGTTTATCTCTTAATCATCCCTCTTCTCCTGTTCCAGTGCAGGGTCTACGGGGCAACATTTCCTTTTGTTTTGTGCATTTATCAGTGAGTCCCTTTATATGGCAGAGTCTAGGTAATGGTTGGTACACAGAGGGCACTGAGTAAATAGTAGATGACAGAAACAGAGGACACCATCAGCTTGGTGGCTCCCCTGCTTTTCAGTGTGCGAGTGACTGTAGTCTCTTTGTAAGCAGTGCTATAAAGAGGAGCATGCTAATGGTTTTCTCTATATGGAATCACGTTGAAGATTCAACCTAGGCTTTGTTGCATGTTTGTTACTTTGTCAATGGATAAATTATTGAATGTGGATGTCCCTTAATTAAAGCCTATAAATATGATTGAGGATTTGATATCCTTTGCCACATTTTTTCACATCCTAGGGATGTGCCTAGGAGGATCACATACAGCTTATTTGTACATGATATTTGATTGATGGTGTTTATAGAAACTCATATAATGATATCTAATGTGAGTTTTTGATCCAAACATATGTGAGAGAAAGAGCAAAACAGGGTAATTCTCATAGCTGTCACCTCAGATATTTTTTGACTTGTTATTTTAACCCTAGTGTTTTCTTAAAAATAACATTGTCTGATTGAATTCTAAGTACAGTCCCAATTAGTAATTTATTTAGTTAGATAGAAGAAAATGAAGATGGAAGGATAGAATATTAATTTTTTTAATATCTTGTCATGTATATCTAGGTGCCCACATTTAAGATTGCCCAGATAGCAACTAAGAGACCTTTGGTCAGTGTCACATATCTCCTTATGCATGGTGGTGGTTGGTTCTTCAGGAGAGGCACTGGCGCTATTTCCATGACAATGAAGACAGACAACCAGCAGTGGTCATGATTGCCTAGAGAGTGAAGACTCCTTGAAGAATTCTCAAAAGAGTTATACACAGAGAGAACAGGAATCCAGGCACTGTGTATTAAGGGCTCTGTGACACTCAGTCTTTCTCTGGGTCTGTGACTATTCTTAGATGTTGTGCACATTTCGCATCCTGTCCTCTCTCCATGTAACTGCATTTCAGGAGTGACCATACTCCGTGAACCTCAAACGATTTGGTGTGTTCTGTTCTGTGGAGTTGAGAAGAATATTCCAGGCTACTAGTGTCCAGTCAGTCCTAGAAATCAGACACTGTATTAAGTCTGAAGTAAGAGATTCAAGAAAACACTGCAGTAGATACTTCTTTCTGGAGCTGAGATTCATGAAGCATAGTGGTCCACACTGGGAACAGAGGGAGGAGGATCACATGTTCAAGCCCACATATGGAGACCATGTAACCATAAAGAAGAGGGAGGGAGAGAGGGAAGACTGACTGAGATTTGCATAGAAGTATCTGGATCCATGAGCCATGAGAAAAGACAGGAGGTGGGCAAAGAGTGTGGAAAAGCTTCATTACTTAGAGAAGTTGCATGTTCCTATTTTAGTTTTGAACAGAGGAGTTCATAGGTTGAAAAGACTGAAAAGGTCATTCATTGAATGAGAAAGGTTTGTTTTCTTAGCCTGTCAAATCACAGCACTTTCTAGTTGTCTTAAAGGCACTGTTCAGCTAAACATTTGGTAATGACATAGGTTCTGTGTACCAGTTCATTCCCTGTGCTCACTTGTTCATGATGCCCATGATCTCTCGACCTCCACTCTTAGATGCATGTGGGGCCACTGCCACTGTGACATTCAAAGGTGCTTCCTGTCTCCTAGAGGATGGTGTGGGACAAGCTTGAAACCTAAACTTAAGAGTCCTTGGAGAGCAAAGGACAGGGAGCTAGGTGTTTCTTCTCCCAGTTTGAAGCAAGAGGGAACACAGTAATGATTCCAATAGTGACAGGAGAAGACTTTGTCATATGCTTTCTTCCAAGTCTGCTCTCTAGTTGTACAGTTCAGCTTGTTAAAGGCTGCTTGCCATTTTCCCTCTCTTAGGAATTCATTGCCATCATCTCTGTGATAACACACATTTTGTAGGTTTATCACATGTCTAGCATTGAGTAGTTTGTCTATTGGATGTTCATCTATACATCAGAATTATGGCATACAGATGATGACAACGAGTTGTCCAGGTTCTTCATTCCAGTTCCTACAGCTAGTGCATTTCCCCTCCAGAGCATTCCTCTTCCAATACCTCCGCCTCCAGTGCCCGCCCCATTGCCGTATGAGCTGTGTCCCAGTTTGATATGTAGGAACCAAACCTGGGTGGCTGAACTCACCAAACTGAAACTTTGGTTGTAGTCAGTGATTGATGGTTAAGGGGTTACAAGTTGGGTTCTTAAGGACCTTCATCATCTTGCTTAGAATTAGGTTCTTAGTTGTTTTCACATTATTTCTTTGTTCTAGCAGTCACTTTTTCTTTCTCTTTAATCCTTCTAGGGCTATTGTTAGCCTGTGTGTCTCTATGTTTAAGTTCTTATAGAGAAATAGGTTAAAAGAGAATTACTTAGAAGGACCACAGAGACAGAGTTGTACAAATTATTGTTTTAAAATTATTTCTGTGACATTTTGATTTATAGGCCTTTTTATTTACCCTTTATGATAGGAATACCAAAAACTTGGGCAGCTTTGATAATGTCTGATGGTCTGATAATTTGAAATGTTGCATAGAATCTGGTGAATTACACAATGCCCATCCATACTCTGTTAAAGAGGATAGAAGAAGACAGTTCCAGAGAGAACACTTAGGTTGGGAACAACAACCTAGCCATGGCTTCATGGCTTAACAGCTTGTGCATTTTTTCCCATTCATTATGATTTAAGGTTAAAGAAGGCTTTGCTGTGTATTTCGCTTAAGAGTTAATGAATACTTTCCATTACATTAATGAATACACCCCAGGATTTCTCCATTTTAGCTGCATGTGGAGTCCTCTTGCTTCAAAGAAACACCGATGCCACTCATTTTGTTCAATCCCTAGGATCCTCATTCAGTTAAATCCATAGCAGTGTAGTTGGGCATCCATAGGTTTGGATGTCTTTCTTATAGATTCCAGTATATGGACCGGGGATAGTGGAGATGTTAGAGCTTCTCAAGGCACAACTAAAATGGTAAGGATAAAGTATGCTTCAGAATGGCTAATCAAAAGAGAGTTAGACACATACAAAATCCCTAGATGACAAGAATTTGGACCATTTTTAATACTGGGGCTCTCTCAGGAATAGAAGTTACATTGTCCAACACAGTGAAACTTGAATGATAGTCCAGGAGCCAATTCCACTGGAATTACCTGGCTTTTCAGAAGATGAAATTACTGGTCCTTCCACAAAACCACTGCATTGAGTGTCTATGGGAATGCCAGCCAGCGGTCTGAATTTTACAAGACCTCTTTGAGATGGACTGTAAGTGCTGACCAGAATTTGATCAGGGTTATGTCATAACTTGGAAGTAGGGGTGAAGATAGCCTGGTGAAACCGAATGGCTCTACAGACATTGTCCTTGGCTGTTGTGGCAAGGGTTAGGTGTGACAGCTCATACCTATTCCTCCCACTGTAGAAATTAAAGGCCATGGCCTCCAGGTGTTTCCGAGCCCAGTAGACTGTCATCATTCACAGGATACCCCTTTCCAGTCCCTAGACTTTCTTTCCCACCAGATATCCAAATTGTTACGTTTTTATATTATCCAAAAGTTAATAATTTGCTTATGGAAACTGCTTTCTATAGCTAGCTAGCTGGGGACAAGCTGAAAGGCAAGGAAGAGCTACTTACATGTAAAGAATACTTCTAAATGAAGCATCAAAACTTCATTTTAAAAGAGAGAACTAAAATGCTTTTTTTAAATGGTAAAAAAACAGAACAAAACAAATCCAATGCTCTTTTCCTAGTAAAACCTAATTTTAAACCTTTTAAAAAATATTTTATAATATGGCACTACAGCTTTGGATGTTTGTTTCCCACATCCGTGGTTACATAGGCTGGTAGCTTGAGCCTTCTTGATGACTGTATTGTACTTAGATATCTAGATCATCTGGTTTGTGTTCAAGTGTCCCCTCATCTGTTCTCTAGCCATCTATAGGCACAGTGAAAGCTAGACTCCTCCCTGGCTGTGCGTCACACTTAGTTGTTTACGATCTAGTTAGTTTTTCTTACACGCAGTGTTATTTGGAGTCGTTTTTTTTTTGCTATGTTGTAGGTGATTTTATTCAATGTGACTTGTGTGTAGGTATGCTCCTGCCTTGCTGCCTGGAATGAGCTTACTATGTAGGTCATACTGTCCAAGGTGATGATAGTACAGCTTCCCTTTTCCCTATCTGGATGTAAGCTATATTTTACGTTAACTTCCAAAAATACGTCCTCAAAATGAGCTTCTTGTTATCCTTACATGTAAACAGATCTTTTCTTCTGCTGCTTGATTGGGATTTTTTGAATGCCATTTATCAATTCTAATAAAATTCAGCATCCCTAATTATTCCAAGAAGCCCTTTGCCTCTGTTTTATGGACTTAACCTCCCTAACTAACTTTAAAATATGAAATCTGGTTTTTTTATCCTATGAAGGCTAAGGCTAATAATTAATCCAGCGTTATCTAAGTAAAGGGAATTTTCTATGTAAGTCAAACAAGTGGGTCTAAAATGATGACAGTAAATTGCCAGCACATGTATCTTTTAGAGAGTACTGTAAAGTCTCATGCCTGTTAACTTCTCATACGTATTTCTTTCTGTAGGTGATTTTCTCCCACCGCCACCTCCACCTTTAGAGGACCCTGGTACCATTCCACCTGGCTCCGGACACTTCCCTCCTCCTCCACCACCACTGGATGAAGGTGCTTTCAAAGTGCAGGTAGGAGCAGTGCTAGAAGTCATGCTAATAAGCCGTGCTAGGAGGCCCGTGAATGGTTTCTGTGGTTCATAAGCATTTACCCAGAGTGCAGAGGGAGCTTGGCAACTCACAGGGACTTAGCGTTCTTTAATGCAAAGGGCCCAAGCCACACGTGTCAGAGTTCTTTTGCCTTACACGTTGAAGCCCTGGACAGTTTTTACCTACCAATTTCATTTTAAAACCAAAGGTGATTTTTATTTTTATTTTTTTCTTACTTTTATGAAATGCTGTTTGAGAAGGCCACATCTTTTTCTTTTCTTTCTTTCTTTCTTTTTTTCTTTTTTCTTTTTTGCATAAAGCCAGGCCTTTTAAAAATATCTTTTCTCTCTGCACTTAGGCTGGGGGTTCGATATGAGTAGAAGTAATAGTTAAGGCTCTGCTTGATCAATGTGAGCCCTGAATGGAGAGCAACCTGGTTTTCTAAATCAATAGTCCGACATTATGGGGCCTTCTTTTCTAGGTGTCTTGGAAGAAGAATGTTATAGATGAGTATCATTGGTATGTAAGCATTATGTCCTGCAGAGTACAGGTTGCAAAGTAACTAACTCCAGCTCTGGGCACAAGTGACAAGAGTCTCTATAGAGAGCACAGTAGTGCTCTGCTATAAGGTAACTTGTGACCAGGAACACCACTTAAGGCTGAAGGCATCATGTCAGGATAGAAAAATTATAACATCGTAGACATTGTCATTCTTAGATAAGATGATCTTAATATAGATACAATGGAGACAAAAATCAAGAACTTGTCTTAGAGAAACACTGATTTTCAGATGATGAAGAAGAGTGGCTGACATTTGCTTATCTCAGTGAGGATCAGAATCTTTTTGAGTTACAACACAAACCAGAGACCTTGTGTTAATGTTGGTGACTGCTGTGTGCTTACTCTGTTATTTCCTTTGCCTCTGTATATGTCCCCATTGTCTCATAAGGAATGTGGCAGAAGAGAAGCCTAAAGGGAGAACTGCTTAGGTTCTAATCTGGTGACTTCTTTCTGTTGAAGTTTGGGTTGGGAGAACAAAGCAGAAAATATTCAATTATTTTCCAAATAGTCTTTCTTCCTATCTTATTTAAGGACTGGCTATCTATAATTCAGAAGGCACACATAGATGACATGCCATGGAAATAGAGTACAGTCATCGGGCATACGACTGGGCTGTGTGCTAGGCAGGCAGGCACAGGGTGGCTTTTAAGAGTGACTTGGTGGGTAAAGCCTCATCAGGACCGTTCCACTCAACAAAGGCTTACAGGAGAAAAGACATTATGAGCCAGATGGATTCCTGAAGAAGTATATTTTCATGAGGTTTGGTCATGTTTTAATAAAATATTTTTTCTTGTCTGCTTTTATATATACCTTGTTTTCTGTTGTGTTTATGTATTGGTTAATGGGCATAATTTGAAAATTCCCTTCTGTTTTCATTCCTGGATTCTTAGTAAGTCTGTTGTGGTCTCTTTTGAATATTTGCCGCTCCAAGGTTTGGCTGAATGTCCGCAGCTTAAAAAGTAGTTGAGAAATCTGTTCTAAGTTAGTGACTGTGGGCAGATCACACTGAGTGCTGGTTATGCTTGCAATTGAAAAGAAGGTAACCACACCTTAAAAACTTCATAGCACACTGATGTGTCTCAAAGTTCTAGTAGAGAAAGCTAGATGGTGTTTTGACATTCCTGTCAATATCATGCGTAGCAAGTCACAGCATTGATAATAATAAGAATAATATTGATAGTATATGAAGCTGATAATACTAAAGTTAACATAGATACTAAATGAAGCTACGAATCACAATAACAGTAGAGTTTTGTCCATGGATTCCATTAAAAAGTCATCCAACCCAAGAATGTAGTGCTTTCATATTAATTACTCCATGCTTTACTTTGGTCCATGTTGCATAATTTTCATTGTGAACATCTTTTGCATCATTTAAAAACTGTGCTGCAGTTTCTGTTTTTGTAGCTACTGTGAATGTGGCTTCTTTCTTGCTTTCTTTTTCAGAGAGTTGGCTTTTAATGTAAATAACCTACTTATCTTTATATGTAGATTTTATATCATGCAATTTTATTGAATCTGTGTATTAATTCAATAATATTTCTACAGTTTTAGTGTTGTCCCCGTGTGTGATTACATTGTCTGAAATCCGTTTCCTTCTTTTCCAGTCTGGCCCCCTTTAATCTTGGTTTTGCCTGGAAGGACTTCCAGTTCTGTGCTGAATAGCATCAGTGAAAGTGGCTTCCTTGTGCTGCTCATGAGGCTTTCATGAAAATGACAAAAAGTCTCTTTCTCTGTGGACTTTGTTCTGATAAATGTACTCAAGGCATGGCTTTGTTTTTGAAGAGGAAGGAGATAAACAAGAAGCCTGTTGCCGTGTTGGCTTGTGTTCTCTGTAAAACAGAAGGGAGGATGATAAAAATTAAAGCAGTGTTTGCCAAATGGTAAAGGACAAATCTGGTAGGGAGAGGGTGTTGTTTATGACGCTCTTCCTAGGACATTCTTGGTAACTTAAAAATGATGCCTTGTCCAGCTCTTGGGCGGCAGTGAGTTGGACGTGGTAGTGGTTGACTCTGCTCCAGCTGTGCTTCAGCACCCTCAGATAGACCTCAGGCTGGCTCAGTCTGATCACTCGGAACAATTTTGCACTTTTTCCTTGAAGCTCTGGTAAAACCTCATCCTGCCAATTCCAAACCAAAACTGATAAATGTGTGTTTTGTGTAGAAGTCTGTTTATATTTCCAGCCAGACTTTCAGCCCAGTGCCAGAAAACTGCCTACTAAGTGGGACTTTTGCAAGGCTGAAAGGGACCACCTCCATCGTCATTGACTCCAACTTGATATAAGGTCTGACCTCTAGAGATAGTACCTGCTGAAGGAATCAGTTCCCAGCCCTCTTTCGAAATGTGGAGACTGAGTCCTAAAGAGGTGTCTGGAGTCACAGAACTCTCGTGAAGGAAGTTTCCCTTGGGGAAGTCTCTCCTCCTGGTCATAACCAACCCCCCACCCCCCAAGTTGATTGCTTTGTATTCTACTTGGCTTGTCTTAGCACTCTATCCAGATGGAAGGCTCCCTGGTGTAGGATAGGGAGCTCCCTGATGCAACAGTTAAGAACACATGCTGTTGGAGTTTTGCTTGGCTCTTTACGTTTTTTGATATATGCTCTATAAATTTCTGTATAAAAGCAAATAAATATTTAGCATAAAAATTATTTTTTTGAGAATTCACATTTTTATGGTCGAGATGAATCTTTGCACACAATTAGAGACTTGGTTTTTTTTTTTTTCTTTTCCCAGAATCAATTTAATTTTTATGCCTGTAAAGTTAGAACCGATCCCTTGCTAGTCCCTTCATTCATTTTCCTTCTTCCTTTAAAGGAAACTGAATAAACTCCATAAGTAGACATATTATGCGACAGAGACTTTAGCCTTAGGACTGGGCTTTCTCAGTAGGTTGATCCCTGTAACACTGTCTTATCACTTTGCTCTGATTGGATGTCACAGTTTGCAGTTTGTGAGTGTTTGAGCAGGTACGCAGCATTGCCTATCACTTTTATGAGAGGACAGAATGTCCTTCTTAAGGTCTTTTGAAGCATGATTTAAAGTGTCTTATATTTGTGAGAATTGGCCTTATACTTTTTAGGTCTTTCTATTGTTTCCATCAGTAGAGTTTAATTAATTAATTAATTAACTATTGCATCCTGTCTGAAGTTTCCCCTCCCTCCTCTCCCCCTGGCTCCTCCTTTATCCCTTCCCCCTTCACACTTCTCCTAAGTTTCTCTTCAGAAAATGGGAGGCCTCCCAAGGATATCAAGCAGCCATGGCATATAAAATTGCAGTAAGACTAGGCACCTTGTCTCCTATGAAGGCTGGCTAAGGCAACCCAGTAAGACATAAGGTCCCGAAAGCAAGCAACAGAGTCAGAGACTGCCCCTGCTCCCACTGTTAAGACTCCCCAAAGAAGACCAAGCTACACAACTGTAACCTGGGTCTAGTTCAGATCCATGCAGGCTCCCTAGTTGCAAGTTCAGGCTCTATGAGCTCCTATGAGCCCAGATTAATTGGTTCTGTGGGGTTTCTCATGGTGTCCTTGACTTCTCTGGCTCCTATAGTCATTTCTCCACATACACTCACAGACACACGAACACACACATGCGTGCACACCCCATACAGGGAGGGGGCAAACAGTAAGCAGACAGTTGCTTGGTAGGCTTCACAAGCTCCTAGGGACTTACCTGGCCCTCTGTATGACACTGTGGCTTGATCTTTCCGTGACCTTCAGTAACAAACCTTTGACTAGGCCTGGCATGTAGTCTGGCCCTGCAGCTTGCTTTGGCTTGCCTGTTGTGTGGCTGTTGCAATCCCCTGGTTAGCTTTTCTTTGTGTTTACTTAGGCCTGATGATTATTTGTGCTTATGGGAACTTAGTTTCTCTATAGCAAAATATATTTTTTTCCAGCACTGTTTGTTTTAACTGTTTGAATTTTCATATTCAAATGTAGTGTTTCCTTTTAATATTTATCATTAGTGCCTTTCATCCTATACTTTTGAAAAATGATACACAAATGGGTAATTGGGGCTGGAGAAAGTGAGTGTGTTAGTTAGTTGCATTGTCCCACAAAGAGCTGATCAGAAAACCATGGAAAGAGGCTGCCATTTCTAAGGATCCAGTGAACACAGTATCGTGAACTATGAACCAACAGTTCATGTCTGAAAGTCTGGTTATGATACCTTTAAGCAAACTCAGATTTTTGAAAAGAATTTACAGTCAGTATATGATATGATGGTTAATAATCACTTTCCAGCTTGGGCATTGTGCTTATTTTTAGGCGTAATGACCTCAAGGTCTACAGCCATGCCCACTTTCGTTTGTGAGCCCACAGTAGCTGACAGCTCCCTTGACCATATTTGGACTGATCTTATCACAGAGGTTGCCTTTGCCTGTGCACATAAATATGAGGAGGGAAGAGGACGCTGATGTAGAAGCACATTCATGCTACTGAGCCTGAGAATGTGGTAGTGGGAAGTATTGTGGGATCTTCAAGGGGCTGGCGGTTCACTCTGAGCCATGTGGTCCATGAAAATGTATGAGAAGGCTGAGGATGATCTCTGCTTTGTGACCCTTCCCCCTCTTCCCTCTAGGTCTTAAAGAGCAGCAGTAAGGAGGTTCCTAGCTTCCTGATTTCTCCCTTCCCATGTGTTTGTAAGTCTGTCTCTCTCTCTCTCTCTCTCTCTCTCTCTCTCTCTCTCTCTCCCTGTATACACCATCAGACAAGTAGATTCTTAGCCATTTTCTGAATTTGGACAATATGATTTGTAAGCGTGTATGCCAAATGTTGCTTTTTGCTCTTACTCAGCTTCTGGTTGGGCATTTAGAAGTGAGGAGGTAGATGGTAAATGTGGAGGATTCTGTACTTGTAAAACTCTTGTACAGCAAGTCCAGTGGAGATAGGAGCTATTCTAGTAATTCCTTTAGAATATTTAATCTTTCATGTGGTGTCTTCCTCCTCTTCCTTCTCCTCTCTTCTTCCTCTTCTCTTCTTCAGTTGTCTTTCTTTTGGAAGGTACTAGGGCTTTTCACTTGACAAACAAATATGCTACTGGTGAATAGTATCCTCGTGTCTTTCCTATTTTTTAGATTTACTCTACTGGATGTGGTTGTATACATCTATAATCCCAGCTCTTAGGAGTCAAAAGAAGAATTGTATTTCAGGCCATCCTGGGCTATGTAGCAAGATCCTGTTTCAAAGTCAAAACAAATGATAAATTCACATTAGTTAAGCTTCTTGGAATTTAATTCTGGGAAAATTACACACACACACACACACACACACACACACACACACACACACACGCACACACCCAACTTCACCAACCTGCTACCTTAAACAGTAATCTAGGATACAGGTGTGTTGGTTGGTGTGTTGACAGTGATAAGAGCTTCATCAATCAGTAGTCAAAAAATCTTTGGGGAAGTTGATCCTGGCCAGTAGAGGTTTACTATGAGATAACCAATGAGATTGGCCCTCACCTAAGGCCTGGAAACCAAAACCTTGAAGTTGAAAGCCTTCAATAGACTCCAGAGTTCCAAAGCTGTGATGTCATGTAGACCATGTCATTGTGGCGTTTGTCTAGTTGGCTTGTGGGTTTCTGTTAAGTGCTTCCTACTCTGCTGTTTTCCCAGAACCCAGTGTCTGTCCTTTGGTCCCCCTGACACATTCCTTTCTTGGTGGATCTTCTTTCTTCATATTTCTACTTTCAATGCCCAGCGAGATGTCTTCCTTTAACCCTCTCCATTCTCTTACAGGGCTATGAAGGGGGTCAGCTCAGTGGTTGGTCACCTGATAGCTGGCCCTGGTAAAGATCCCTATTTTGATTTAACAGCTGGAAGGCCCATCATTGATTCTACAGTCTTCTTCATAGACAAGCTGTCTTCATATTTGTATTTAGTTTGTCCCAATGTTTATCCATCTTATTACGAGAGTTACATTTGGTTTAACACACTATCATATTTTCTATTCTCCCACACTGAAAATCCCTTGGTCGTTTGGTCATTGTTCACATGCCCTGTTTCTGTATTCATCAGCAAGGTCATTGGGCCTGAGATCGAGTCTGATTTGTTCCAGTCCATTTAGTTCACTGCTCATCATTTTAGCTCATTCATATTACAAATGACTCATTGCTTTTATTCTAATTTTTCCCATTCCAGCCGAATGACCAAAAACAGTTAATGTTCAAGAAATTATTTCTTTCCTTTGGCTGTGTACTGCCTGCCACATGAATTTTCTTCTACTAGCAAACTGTTCAGAACATCCATGACTTACCTTACTCTTATGACCCAGTGTGTTCTCTGTATGATCTTTACTATATTGATATGATACTTCCATTCTTAAGCAATACCAAGTTAATTTTCCCTGTTTCATGTTTGCTGGCTGATACATGCTTATCTTTTGACTGGCCAATATTTTTTCTATTGAATGAAAAACTTTCCTTCATTTTCTTTCTCTTCCTTATGGATTCCTGGCACCCCTGGTGTCTCTTAATCCTTCTTTGTTTCTGTTTTGACATACCTGATGTCTGATGTCCTATGGCTCAATGATAAGAAGCTCCTATGGGATTCTTACCAACACATTCTCAGCCTCACATGCAAAATGACAATTTCAATAATGTTTTCCTAGAAAGTTCTTCTGTCTAGCAGTGTTTACCTCATTGCAAATGCTCGTTTGAAATCAAACTACTGTGAGAACCAGATACTGCTACTTAGTGTTCCATCATCTAAAGTATGCCTTCGTGAAGTGATGCAATTAGTTCATGTACATTAATCCTGACTTTCAGCTATATTTCACAAAGTTAGAATTACAACGAGTGTAGAGAAGTCCCATAGAAGTAATTTGATATCATAAATCACAAACTCCCTGACTTGACTGCTTCTGTTCCAGCCAGTTCTTGTTATGAGGGAATGGGAGGCCTTCATTTCTCAACTGGACCACTTGTTCATGCCACCCCAGTAACTTGGAGAGCTGATCACTAGCTCAGTGACAGGTTTCTGTATTCCTGGGTGTGTATTCTTCCCATTATCTTCCATCTCCGTTTCATTTTAGTACTCACCTAAAATGTGATGATTTAGCCCCTATACCATCCATAGTCCTTACTCTATTGGAACAATAGAGATTAGTTGACACTTGTGGATTGTTTGATTGGTTGATTTCACAGTGAGAAATTTTGGAAAGCAGAGAGCAGACTATATACCACACTTAACCTTTTGATGCTAGTGTAAGCTTGCAAAGAGTTTACCATGTAGTACTTCTGTTGGCATGGGGTGGGGAAGATAGGAAACGGGAGAGGAAGTTATATAGATCTTGTGCAAACCGAGGTTTTCTATTTTAGTCTTTGGCTACTGTTTGGAAAGTACAGCCTCCGTTCATGGCAGCCTCACATGTGTTTCCTCAGTGCCGTTTCAAAAAGGGGGAAATAAATATGGGACTTTTTTTTCGTAGTGAAAATAGTAAAATCACCAAGATTTCCCCTTTTTCTGTTGGTGAAACCTCAATCGCACTAGGCACAGATTTGTCTACTTCAGCTATGCATGCCAAGGCAAAGCACACAGAACAGGAGACTGGAGCTGTAAAACTCAGGAAAACAAGATATGCTACAGAACCCTTAAGTGGCACAGCAGCAGGGAGACCCGGGAGCCAGTGGCTGTGCTACTCCACATTCAGTGGCCTGCTTTCCCAGCTAGGGTGTTGTCTTTAGAGAAAGGGAGTTCCCAACTGGTTACACAGGGAAACAGTGCTGTATTTCTTTGATCAAGCTCTTCCTTCTGCATAACTGTGCATGGTAAAATCCACCCTGGGTGTCTTACAGCCCCTACCTACAGTTCTAATAAATGGATTGTTCTCTTTAGCAGTTATGATTGCATTTGAGGAATTTTTCTAATCTATGCTTTATGGATTATTACAGAACAGTAAAAAGCTGCCTGTGCATGCCTATGATGATCTGCTATGGACTCCAAAGGGTGGGGCCCAACTGAGCAGAAGGAGCAACAGTAGTAGAGCTTGGAGTCTGTGGAGGCAGGCTGTGGCCAGAGGTGTTGTATGACTCTGCTGGTGGCAGTTGGGAATTCTGGGAAAGAGAACAGTTTGGGAAGGATGTGAAGAGGACAAGGGGCAGGATGTTTGCAGAAGTCTTGCTTTCTGCAGGTGGGAGGCTTGGCTTGGTTTTGTGGTTGTGGAATGACAATATCCTCTGAGGCAAATGTAAGTGTGCATTTCTAGAAGGGATTTTGATAATAATCCCTCATTAATGAGTGGTTCTGTGCAGTCTCCAGATAATATTGTGGCAGGAGGGTGAAAATAACGCCTTGCTAATTTGTGGATTTCTCCATATTGTTATTGCTCTTTCATTGAATGTGTATTAAGCTCCAACAAGGTGCTACGAATTATGTCAACTTACAGATGATTTTCTGAACACTCAGAAGACTCATAAACACCAATAAATGGAAAGTCGCAGCACCCCTCGGAGGTGGTAAACATATTTGTTCTTCTTACAAATGAGAAGTGAAATAGGCTGTGCTCAACCCTACCAGGACTGAGGGTGAGAACCGTTGAATAGAGGGAAAAGCATTTTCCATCACTAGGAATTGGATTAGAATGTATTATTAAGGAATTCTGCCTAAATGTGCTTAGAGTTGTGAGGTTTTAGTTAAATTGTTCCCGTTACTGTTAGCATCTGGGTTAGCAACAGGCTGCCAAAGTACTGTGTTTCACATTTAGTGTAGAAAAGAATTGGGAAAGAGACTGAATACTTATTACTCAAAAATTTAGATTTGTTCAGTCTATGGGAGGTTCTAGGTAGGGATACACCTTCTAATAGATGTCTCAGATACATCTGCAATCAAAGATGGTGTAGGTTCCCTTTGAAGCCCAGTTCTTGCTTGTCTTTGTCAACACAGCCTTTCCCTAGGACCAGGACGTTCCTTTATACAGTAACCATTTCCTAGGACTTACCTAGTTGATAGTTACAGAAGGCCTTTCCCATGCTTAACCTTCTGTCAGGTGCCTCTCCTGTCACCTGGTTTCCAAGCTCTCTTTCCAGGTTGTGATGTTATTCTCCTGTTTCTTAAGAGAAAACCAAAATGAAGAGCTCATGGATTCATTAAAGAGTATGTACCTTTAAATCCTTGCCGTTTAAAGCCAGTGGGACTTAGATTTCACTTTAAGTGTGAACAGCAGACAGGAGACTGTGGCACGCAGAAAGTTTGAAGTCAGATATAAACCTGTAGACATGGTTGAAGGGAAATGTATCTTACGAAAGAACCCTGATTGGATGAGGGGAACAGTGGGAAGGCAAGGCGGAGTGACCAGTTCAGGTTTTCATTTTTCCTTTGTTGTCTTTCTTTATTCACACAGACTCAGCACTGGGCCATTGTTGGGGGAGGGGGGGACAGTAGGTCTTTGATTATCATTGACTCTGAGTAGTCTGTGAATAAGGAAGCATTTGTCAGGAAGGATTGCACTGGAGGAGGCATGGACCGCATTTGGACTAAAGGAAGGATGTATAAGTTGAGATGAGAGTGAGACTTGAAGTCATCATCCTCGAGGATGGCAAAGTCACCTGCCATGGCCGCCTGTCAATTTGTAATACACCAGCTAGGTCCATGCTCCAGTCATGATTGCTGGCTACATTGTAGAATCACACTCATTCCTGACTAATTTGAGATCAGATCAGTGGTTTTCTGATTTGGTCTCAGACTCACTTTTTATCAATGGTAACCTTGGGCATAAAAATAGGAATTCCTGTTGGGAGTGTTAATGTAAACGATCTGAGCACTTCCTAAAATATATGTGATTCATGCCATGTGTTTGTTCCCACATCAACACTGAGTCCCAAGATGCAATTACCCATGCCCACTCTCTGCTTCGTCATGGAGTTGTGTTTATCCTTTAGCTATCTGCATCTGGGAGCAGGGCCAAGCTCCCTGTAAGATCTATACATGTGCACAATGTGATCACACATGACCCTTTGAATCTGACCTTGCTGTCTTCTCTCCCAAAGCGCAGTCTTGTTGCCTGGCAGTACATTGCACTGTTTCCCTAGAATCCCCTGTTCTTCAGCCAAGCACCTTAAATAGTGTTGTCCGTCCAAGGTCAAGACTTTTGTCCTTTGTCCATGCAGCCTTGTCTGGTTTTTACTCTTTGTTCTATTTTTGATTTTTTTCTCTCATGTCTTTTGTCTCATACTCTTTCCCATGTGAACTCTGTCTTCTAATGAGAGGTGTAGATAAAGCCACAGTGGCAGGGCTGATCCTCCCTTCTTTCCCTGTCCTCCCTGTGCCTCTTCCCCATCTCTTCTCTTTCTGATTTGCTATCTACATTCTGAATATTTAATAATAGTGAATTAAAACTATCTTATATTAGGTGTTGGTTGTCAGAGAGATTGGTATTAAAGCCAGGGTTTCTTTTGAAATTGAAAGTTTCACTCTGTTTCTGTCTCGCTGTCTCTGTCTCTGTCTCTCTCCACACATGTGCATGTGTGTGGAGGCCAGAGCTGAGCGATTCAAGTAGGCAAATAAATGACTGGATAACTACATAACTAATTGGTCAGTTATTTCCAGGAATTGGCTTGAATCTGCCTCCCATCCCTGGTGTCCAGGTTTGATATAGGCACTGGGAATCTGAATTTAGGTTCTGGGATACAATTGGTAATCTTATGTCAAATTAACTTACAAGCTAGATTTATCTGAAAGGAGGGACTCTTAATTGAGGAAATGCCTCTATAGGATCCAGGTGTAAGGCATTTTTAAAATTCATTATTCATGGGCAAGGACTAGCCCATTGTGGGTGTTTCCCTATCCCTTGGCAATTAGTCCTGGGTTCTATAACAAAACAGGCCAAGCAAGCTGTCAAAAGCAATCCTGTAAGCAGCACCCCTCCATGACTTCTACATCAGATTCTGCCTCCAGAATCCTGCCCTGCTTGGGTTCTTATTCAGACATTCTTCACGATGAACAGTACTGTGGAATTGTAAGCCTAATAAACCCTTTCCTCCCCAAGTTGCTTTGGTCATGGTGCTTCATTGCAGCAACAGTAACCCTAACTAAGACATGGGGCAAGAACTTTGCCAATTTAGCCATGTCCCAGATCAATGGAGCTTTTATGTGATTACATCTATGACCACTTTCTTGATAATTTAAAAAGCTCATTCGATCTTAGCTTGACTGTAGAAAGGATCTTCACTCTTTTCCAATCCATTTTGGTGAAAGGCAAAGTATAAGGGCTTTGCAGAGAGACATTTGCAGCTCAACCTCCAGTTATATTTCCTGCTTGTATAGACTGCAGTGCTCTCCTCTTGGTCTTTGGTATCCAAGATTCTGTTCATCATGGATAGTAAGCTCTATAGGTTTTTAAGGCTGCTGGAATATTTGCTGAGATGTTGCTGAAGCTTTCCTAAGTGTAGCTGCCTCTCTGTTGACAATGGCAGCACAGAGTACCTGTGTTGGCTGGATGCTTTGGGCCAGATTGCTGGGGAATGACTGCTGCCTGCTAAAGGGATGTTTCTCAGAAGGGAAAAGGAAGTTGGTAAAGAGAAAATGGCACCTAGACCTGGGGTGTTTCTTGATCAGCTAATCCACCCTTATTGGCCAGCAGATATGATTTCTCTAATATTTCAACAATTTGGATTTCTTCCATTGTAGGCCTTTGTAATAAGATGTGATGAGTGCCTTACCTTGTCCTCTCCTAACTGTTGTTGGAGTCCATTCACACCTTGTGGCTTATGTTTCCTTTAAGCAACAGGTGACTCTTAAAGAATGGGCTTCCTCTAGAAAAATGTTGTTACTGACTCTATCTGAATATGTCAAGTTGCATAGGTAATGTCTATAGTTCCAAGAATCAAAACAACGCTTAAATGGAAGCAGAATAATCTGGTTAGGAAAAGTGAGTATAGGTGAACGCAACAAAACCCACTACAAATGAACTTAAAACCCCTGTATTGCCCTATAGGCTACAGTCATGTGCAGATAGAGCAGCAGTTTCTTCTTGCCAGAGAACAGAAAGAGCAAGTCCAGGCTCATGTTGCAGGTGAGAGGCTTAGAAAGGACAGTGATTGGCCTAGGTCTCCCCTGTGCATGAAGGAGGAGCTAGGATGAGATGCTCAGGCTAGCACTCCTCTCGTCCCGTCTGTCTGCTGCAGAGTTCTGAGGTTCTTTGGATCAGTAGGAAGTGTCTTCCTGGTGTAACATGTCTGAGTAGTTGGTCAGGCTGAGACATTAGCTCATTTGATTATGAGCTTCACAGGACAGAGCCACAGCACTGTGTCCATTTCTTTTAAATGGGAGTGTGGGATTCGAGGAACTGTAATACAGGTCTCCATGTCTCATGATTAGCACATGGCTAGATGACTTAATTAAGCTTTGCTTTTTGACCGAAAGAATGATAGTGGTAGATGCCCAGAGACTGAATCTAAAGCGTATGGACAATAATTCTAATGACCTCTGGCATGACACTAAGAGAGGTCATGTTGCACTGTGGAGTAGCTTGAAGATGGACTCTACTTTCCTGCAGTTTTACTGCTCATCACTTAGACTGGACATCAGTGAGCTCTGTCTGCTTGAATCCCTCTCTTCTCAATGTTTTCTCTTCTAGAAGAGGGAATAAAAATAACTTTCCTGTTTATTTCATGGACTTCTGAAGTGATCCGTTGAAGCAAAGTATGCTCTTTGGCAGTGGAGATATTTCATAGTGTGGGTAGGTGAGATGGGGCACCTTTTCGTCTTTAGCGTTGTCAGCAAGCTGTTATCTCTTTATGAGAATTTTATTATCTATGAAGGAATCTGTCAGGAGAACTATTTGGGTGTCCCCTTCCTTATAGGTCTAACATTTCACTACCCAGCCTGCCCTTTTTCATGATAATCATTGTTACATACCATGGAATACTGGGTATCGGGTGGAATGGTTTTTCTTGATTTTTCATTTTGCTTGGGTAGAGTTGCTTTATCATGGAAAGCACTTGGAAGATTTGAAAACCGTCATCAACCTTGTAAATATGCAAACACTAGGGCATGGTTGAATGTGGCTTCAACTATATCCCACCCCGGCTTATTGACCTGTTTTGGTCAGAATGTGCTTAAGAGTTACATCTGCAGTGGAGTTCTTACAAGCCAAAAGCATCGTTTGCTTTGTTGCTACTGTGGTCAAAGTTTGTATTATGTAGATATTTATTGGCTAATATTTAGCAAATATGAAATTATTAATCTCTCCAACTTTATGACATGAATGGGAATCTTAAATTCAATATTTTAAACTTACAATGCTGAGAAACTTTAGATCTACGTATCAAATCCTCATCGTCTGAGTCTAGAATCTTTATCAGTGTTTGTTTTGTGTTTAAAAATCTCTGATGGGCTGTTCTTTAATTAAAAAGAAATAGACAATATATTAATCATGTCTTCAGATTAATAAATATCATGATACATAATGTATATTATATAATTGGTCATTAAAGTTGATAAATATGTACTAAGTTTTGTCAATTGCAAGAATATGCCTTTTTATCTTTTTGGATATGGCCATCTTTTACCTCCCACATAATAATAGAATTCTGGGAATAATGAATTTTAATAATTAAAATGGGAAAATTAATGTAGTGACATTCATGTTGACTAAAGAATATAAGTAGTCTTGAAAAGAAAATAACAGTGACGTGTATAATCATGCTTTGCTTGTATTATTTAGTTTCCTGGATTCCCTAAGGTGAAATTGTTTTTTTTTTTAAGTTGTCTGGAAGGTATTCTTTTCCTAGTATTGCAGTAGAGAATTGCAATCCAGGTCATTGCATGCCAGAACCCATTTGGCATTCTATATGACTTGCCTAAGGAGTTTCTTGAGATCCTAAAGTATGATTTATATATTACCATATAGAACATTTAACCTTACTTTCTTTGAGAAGTTTTTGGGTTGTTTCATTTCTGCTATTGAGAAATTACAACCACACCTGGGTTATTTAAGTCCTACTTCGTTGGTGTGATGTCATGACTAAGCATGACTAGCATGCTTAGTCAGATCCTGGGGCTTTCTAAATTTCTGTGACTTTTGTATTCTGGGTATGATATTGCATGTTAACTATGATTCTTGGAACCCAGGTTCCCAAGGTGAAATAATATTTTTAATTTAATATATAATAATTTTTAGTCTTATAATTTTAAAATAATTACATAATTTTTTCCTTTTCCTCGCCTCCTTTGACTATACATCCTTCTTTTACTTTCTCTCAAATTCAGTTAAGATCTGAATACACACTCATGTTTGTCTGTCTGTCTGTCTCTTTGTGTGTGTGTGTGTGTGTGTGTGTACATGCGGACACGTGCGTACCTTTGTCCTTTTCTTGTTTTCATTAGCACAGATCAAAACCTCCAACAATGAGATTTGATCACTAATGCGGTAGTTCCTCCTGATCCCACACTTCTCACTGAAACAACTGCTTACAACTCTATGCTATGCGAAACAAGATTAGTTCATTCCCACTGATAAATACTGAATGGCCTGACTGGTATGCAGCCTCTGAAGCCATAGTAGGTTTAGGCAAGACCTGTGAGTGGACACTAAAGCCCTTGAGTGGAAGGTATTTAATTGGCAGATTTTTGGCAAAGTTTCAAAGTAGCGCCTCTCAAATATTAACTTTTAATAAACGGGAATATTTTTACATAACTTGGATACCTTTACAGTAGTAGTAAAGAATCATAGAACCTGCCTGCATTAAGTCAACCATCAAAGTTGGACTCAGAAAATATGATTTCTATGTCAGCTGACAGGCTTCATGGTGTGATATACTTAGAAAGTCATGTGTCATGCTTGTCATTTCTGTCCAGCGTGTCTTATCTGAATCTAAGAATCACGTAAATCCACTTTATTCAGTTTTTATAAGATAACCTGGCCTGACAAAGCCAGACAGTACTGAATGGGAACAAACAGATTCCACACTTCAGTGTGTGGCCTTTGATTCAGTTTTGAGCATAAATTAACAATAGTAGTTGAAAGGATGGCTAAGGTTGACCAGTGCTGACACATGAAAACAGATGCGAGTATGCAAGGACGTAGTAGCGCCAACATGCTGAGCTTCTCTGGTATGATAATAATACTGATGTGTGTGGCCATTTGAACGTCATGCAAGCTGACATAGCATTAGGTAAGGAGGCAACATTTTATTAATTGTTTAGCTGAAGCGGCAAGTATAATTCATAGAAGTGGACTGCAAATGGGATGAAACATTGAATTTGGTGGGTAGATCTATGAGAAGAATTTTATTTCATAAAACTATTTTTAATTCCTAATAAAAATGTTAAGTACAAGCAATGAATAAATGAATGCCATATTTCTACCTTCCTCAGAGCCAGTGTCCTGTCTCTTTTGCTCTTAGTCCATTAGCAACATTTGGGCTAAGGGACAGTCCACCTTGCTCAGTCTGTTGGTATCATCTGGCTTTATTTCTCCCACATGCCATATGTGTCTGCTGGGGACCTATTTTTCATATTCTGTTTTCATGTCTTGCCAGGGTGGAATCATCTCCCTGTATTCTACCTGTGCCACCTGAAATTACATTCCCCCCCCCAAATGTCATAATAAGCCTCAAATGTAGTTTGTTGGACTTCAGTTATTTACATATATGTCTGGGATAAATGGAAATGACTCTTCTGGCACTTACATCTTGTGCACAGTTCAGTCATGGGCGCACAGTGCGTGAATATCCTCTCGGCCCTGGCTTTGTTTTCTTGTTTCATTTTTGTAGTCTAGTCATTACTGCAGTGAGCTCTACACAGGTGTGACATGTTGGCACTCTTGGTGTCCTTCGCTGTCTTCAATGTCTGCTGTCTTCTCTGTAACAATTTCCACCACCTGATTGAAGCATGGGGAAGTTTGAAGTCCTACAGCAGTTGTTGACAAGAGCAAAGCTTGAGAGATCTAAGGGTTATTCATCAAAACACATCCATGTGGTCCTAAGAGGCATGAGGAGTGGCCCACACTGCTGACGAGCTCAGGCTGAACATGTGGATTGGCTGTCACTCCTCCTTCTCCAGTAACAGGAGCTTTGGGGATAAATTCCCCAATTAGCTTCGATGTGTTCTTTCTGGCTCAACATTGTTTCTCAGGGAAGCCAGACTTACACATGGGATCTTTCTGGTTATGACTGGAGAAGGTGGCCACTTTGAGTGCCTGTGATATCTAGAACCAACATTATGCAAAGCACCAAGGACTCCTCCTAGTTGTTATTTGGCCTCTCGTACGCTGTGCAACCATTAGCTGGCTGGCAGAACCATAGTGAGAGTGTTGGTAAGGATGTAGGATTCTTTCAGCTGCATTTAGAACTGCTTTGGGAAGAGCAAGAGAGGACAGAAATCTGAAGATTCTGAGAGGGGATGAGTGTATTAAGAACAGAGTTTGTGTGGGAACTTGGGCAGAACTCCAGGGGTGGAGCCAAGATAAAAAAGACACCTTGGCGGAGAAAGTGTCTGTTCCTTTTTCATGATGAAGATCAAAATGTAGACACAAAGCTATTATATGAGGTCAGGTAGGGCAGCGGGGGATTGTACCTGCAGGAGCCACTAGAGTGAGGCTGGGACTTGTTAGTATTATTGCATCAACCTAATCTGACAGGGAGAATAGGGATCAGTCTCAACTCTCACAAGAGCACAGGAGACTGGAGCCAGTGGAGGTCTACAAGCTTGGGCTGGTCACAGTTCATCAGTCATTTCACTGTTTAGCTCAGGTTAATCCCGTGACTTGGGTCTTTGTGGTTAGACTCCTATGACTCAAGCCATAGGCAGTTAGTATATTTTATGCTACAGTAAAGTACAGAAGTTGAAGAACTGATTATATCCTGTCTCTTTGCTGGTATCCCAGGGGAATACTTAATGAGTGATGCTTACCTCAAGAAGAAGAATTAACAATAGTTATAGTATGCCTATTAATTTATAGTTACTGGTTGCTATAATTAATGCTATTTATGAAAATCATCATAATTATAGCATTTTACAGTTTACCAAGTATGTTCCCATCCACTTTCTTATCTGAGCCTTTAACTAATCTCTGGCTGAGTTAGGGCTGGTGATGGTCTCTTCTCTTTCCAGATGAAGAAACTGTAGCTCAGGGAAGCATTTAACCAGATTTCAATCCAGTGTCCTAATCAATTTACTCTGTGTGTGTGTGTGTGTGTGTGTGTGTGTGTGTGTGTGTGTGTGCCCTCATCAGATTTCTTCTTATGATAATTTTAGAGACATAGACAAGAAAACAGACTCACTTGGTTCTCCGTATTTATCCAGTGGATTGGTATGCCCTGCCTTCTCATCTGATGCCAGCACTGGCTATGCAGAATGTTCTCCTACCTCTCAAAAATGAAAGGGATCCTTCTATTTTCAATATGAGATTTTTATACTATTGCATTGTGGGTAAATAACAGACCCTCTGAGAGACACATTAGTATTTCTGTAAGATAAACTCATCCATCTTGAAAGTTTAGTTGTGAGTCAATAAGGTAGACCACTGGGTAAAAGTATTTGCTGTACAAGTCTGAAGACCTGCCTTCTATCGCCAGAATGCACATGAAAGTGGAAGGACAGAATCAATTCTACAGGATTATCTTCTGACCTCCAATGCAGGCTATGGCTTGTGGGTGCCTATACACATGTGTCCACATGAGAGCACATGTGCGCATGCACATGCATGAAAACACACTCACACACACCTCTAATAATAAATAAAATAATATAAAATTAAACAGTTGAGTTACACTGATGCTCAGATTCTGACAAAACACAGCGCACATATTATATCCCCTGTGTGGGCTGGGGCAGGAGTTCTAGTGCAGTCTTTCAGCCATTGAGATGTGTGCTAGCCAGCTTGATAGCCATTTGAGTAAATGGACACCCAGGTCCACATGTTCTCAACTGTTTGATTCCATTTCTAGATCATATATTAGAGAACTTACTGGTTCCTATTACACCTCATGCCTCTTACCCAAAAGATGTTGATACAAGAATGGTTATAGAATGAAAACCCTTGTAACATTGACAGTGTCCTTATTCATCAAATGTAAAAATAAAATGCCCATTGCACATTTACACAGTTCAGGCCATGATCAAAACATTGGAGAAATAGTGTGTCCACAAGTTACCTCTTTACTTTCATTATCGTAGTGATGAGAAGGAACCTATACAAACAATTAAAAAGACAATGATTAGATATCAGCTGCTATGATTAGAAAAGTAAACAAAGTAGATTGAGGGCATTGAGAGACTAAGTAACATCAGTTGTATATGCCAGCAGAAAAATCATAAGATAACTGCTTTGGATAACTTGCTAACAGGCACCCGTATTTAAAGAGAGCTCAGATACAAGGAAGAGACATGATAATGTGGGGTAGCATCTTAGGAGCTGATCCCCAATTTTCAATATGCATGTAGCTGATCCTCTCAGTTTGCCTGCTGTAGACCAAGGTGTACTGGGGCTCTCCTTGTGCTGACTGCATTGGATTCACTTGAGACATCAGAGTCCACTCGTGTTGTGGTACCACATTTAAAGAATGTCTAAGGCTGAGACAAAATGGTATGATGGGTAAAACACTAAGAAGAAGAAGAAGAGGAGGAGGAGGAGGAGGAAGAGGAGGAGAGAGAGAGAGAGAGAGAGAGAGAGAGAGAGAGAGAGAGAGAACAAACGAACTAGTTCGGGTAGTAGGTAAAGCCCTTCTGCTGTGTTCCCAATGCCACTTATTCTATAGAATGGGATATTTGCTTCAGAGTTTGTAACTTTATTGCTTCGCCCTTCTTCCAAATCCTAGGGCTACCTCCTTGCTTTGAGCTGTAGGCAAACTGTTCGCTTGCTTTTCTGTGCTCTGCACAATTGTTGAAAATGGCCCACACACTACTCCTGTTCTCACTTCTCTATTGGTTCCAAGTATGGGTTCCATGGACCACTGACGTACCAGTCCCATTGCTCCCCAGCTCCCTCACACAGACTCGCTATGTGTGCTTCCTGTACAGTTCTGTGACCAGAGTCCTAAGTGACCTCTCTCTGCTTCATGTGTTATGATCCGTGCTTAGGCGCCCTCACACATACATGCCTACTGCCACTGACCAGAGACAAATCTTTCCTACTTCATGGTGCCAAGTGTTGAGTTTTCTGTTGGGATATGGTTTCCCTCCTTACCCATTGCTTTTTTACTAAGTTATCATCAATGATTTTTAGGATCAGTTGTACTGATCCTAAAGTGCAGGCGTTGAGGCATTAATTTCCTTTACCTGAACCTTCATCTAAGTGTCTAAGTATATGACTTTAGAGAAAAACATTGTAAGCTTTTTTCTGTGTTCTTATTTGTCAAGAAGTGCTTATTTCTTCCTGCCCACCTTACTAAGATTTGATGAAACCTTAAAGAAAAAAAGATATGCAGGAAACAGTAGAAAAGAGCAAATTTTCACCTGAGAAATTTGAACTCATAATGTTATCTATGGAGGCTTATTGAATTTGAATATGTGTGTGTTTAGCAGGGAAATCCTGGAGGCAAGACCCTGGAGGACAGGCGCTCCAGCCTGGATGCAGAGATCGACTCCTTGACCAGCATCTTGGCAGATTTGGAATGCAGCTCACCCTACAAGCCTCGGGCTCCACAGGTGCGTGCTGCTCCAGCCGTAGTCTCCACTCTATCTGGAAAAGGAAGTTCTTCCTGAGAGCCTTTCATTCTTGTGTGCACCTCCTTAAAGCCAGTGGCCCCACCTCCTGATCTGACAAGTTGCCATTTTGTGCCCTAAGCTATCAATGAAGTCACAACCCTCTGGTACCATCTCCCAGGTGGTACCAAACCTGCACTGTCATGCTAAGAACGTAACTATCAGTTCATACTTGTTAACTATCAGTAACTTCTTAATCTTGTATTATCAACATCTTCAAAATGACACTGTGGTACTTCGTTGGGATGTTATAGACAGCACAGCTAATTTTATTGCTATGTCCTTTTCCTGAACACATCTCTTGTAGATATCTTATTACACATTGTTGAGGTCTCTCGGTCTCTCTCTCTCTCTCTCTCTCTCTCTCTATATATATATATATATATATATATATATTATAAAGTTATGTTGCATGTTGAAGTTTCTATTTTGTTTGTTGCTACAAAGGTCATGAGTCTGTTAACAGTGTGATTTCCACACTAATCAGAAAGATTGACTTCATTATATTTCTGTTCTCCTTCTCTTCCTCTGACCCTCTTTTTGAGAGTAGGTCTTGGCTGGCCTAGAACTCACTACTATATAAGCAAGGTTGTTTTTGAAGTCATAGAGCTGCTTTTCAAGTGCTGGGATTAAAGACATTTGCCACCACACCGAGCCTTTTGGATGTGTTTGAGTGGGTTAACTGGCATCAGAAATCTTGGTTTGTCAGTTTCTCCCCACATTCACAGGAATTAAGTGAAATCAGTTGTTTACTGCAAATGATGCACTGTTCCTTTCCTATTTTTTCTTACTTTAGAGTATGGGTAGATTTCTGCATTTTCATTTATTATCTGTGTTTTTGAAGCTGGTGCTCCATCACTAGAGAGTATCCTTTTCCTGGCTAATTACTGAAATGGTCAAATCAACTGCAGGGCTTCTGTGTCCCCCTTAGCCAGTTAACAGGCCTAGATGCCAAAGTTAGGCAGGTCTTTTTGCCACTGTGTGGTTTGACCCTGAGAATACTTTTAGTTTTCTAATCGGCAGCACATATATCTCTGTGTGTCTCTCTTCTTATTGGTGAACAGGAGCCATTGTATTGTCAGTGTTCCATAACAAATCGCAGAGCATTTCTGCTTCTGTGCTGTCAGTCATTCATCACCCATCTTCATCTAAGATTGAAATGTCTTTATTAGACATATCCCTATCCCCTTCCTTGTGCATGTTATGAGGTTGGCGGTGAGGTTGGGGACAAAAAGCATCATAGACAAAAGATGAACTTTTGTGGTGTGAGCAGAAAAGGAAAGTGCATTGTTGGGAGCCACGTCATGGGCCTCTATAGTAGTTGTCTAGTAGCACCTGCCACTGTATGAGACCAACTGTGGCTGCTATGACAAAGCGCACAGGAAGAGAATGGTAGAAGGTGGCAGAGCCCATGCAGTCTTACTCAAAGGCTTATGACTTAAGCCAGAGAGGCTAGGTGCTGTTGCATCACTGGAGACAGAGAGACAGCAGCCTGAGACCCAGGCCAGGATGGGAAGCCACTCTACCAATAGCAGGCAGTGACTTTGAGGCGTTCGATGAGTTTTGATGCTAAACTGAGATTTTAGCTTGTCAGTTATAGATAGAGACTAGAAAGTTGTTGAAGGATCTCAAACAGGGGAGAACTATGTAATTCCTTCTGTAAAGAAGTGGAGGAAACAACACCAACTCTGAAAAGATGCCGAGGATGGACTGAACCACATCCTAGAAATGATGCTTATGCTATCATCTGACCTTAAGCGATTTTATAATTCCAACCAATCAAGTAAATGCCACATACCTAGTTTCTTAGGATAGCAAGTTCACTTGCTGCCACTAGATTCAGTTACATTCTGTAAAATGTTTCTATGTACTCCTTTTAAGCTGGGTTTTTGTTTGGTCTTTGTTTTTCACTCCTGAAGGCTGCTTTTTTCCCCTTTCTATTGTTCTTTTATTGAAAATTTTCTTTTAATATTTTGATTATAATTTATGCTCTCCTAACTCCTCTGAGATTCTCACCAGTTTGCCTCCCACCCAAATCTCCCTTCTTTCTCCTTGGCCCTCGTTTTCTCCCTTCTTCCCTCCCTCTCTCCTGTCCTCCCTCCAGTGACCTCCCTTTATCTGTCTTTCTCCCTCTCTCTCCCTCTCCCTTCTCCCTCTCTTCTCTCCTCTGTCTCCCTCTCCCTCTCCCTCTCCCTCTCCCTCTCCCTCTCCCTCTCCCTCTCCCTCTCCCTCTCTCAGAAAGCAATCAGGCATCTAAATAATATTAAAAGAGATAAGATACAACAAAAAACAAACCACAGTAGGATAAAACAAACAGACCATAAAGCAAGAGAAACACACACACACACACACACACACAGGAAACCCATAAAAACACAATATCAGAAGTCATAATATATATGCAAAAATTGTGTAAGGAATGGAAAGAAGAAAGGAAGGAAGGAAGGAAAAGAAAAGTCAAGCCCTAGCAAAACAGTATGAGACAAAAGACCTCCAAAGATGCACTGTGTGGAAAAAAACTGTGCTGGGAAAGTTTTCCTTCATGAGAACTTCCTTCTCTAGAACCATATCTACATATGGTTCTAGAGAACTTTGATTGGGTTATTCAGCATTGGTCTTTGAACATTCTTACTATAAGTACACACTCATAGTCACTGACAGCTTCCTGCTTGTGAAGCACATGCACATGACTTCTCACTTGACCAGGGTATATGCGTCTTACCTCTGAGACTCAGACAGTACGCTTATTTTCATGGATAGAGCAACCAAGACTTAACCAGTAAATGGTAGATGTTTTTGACTACTATGTGAATGTAACTGTACCCAAAGCTTAGACTTCTGTTTCATTGTGTGTTCTAAAACCAGATTAAAGACGTTGGTATTTATTTATTTTAATTGTTTTGCTATTGAAAAAAAGCAGGAAGATATAAGTGACATTGTTCCTTAAGAATCACTTTCCCATTAAAAAGCAGAACATTCATGAGATTAAGGTAATAATTAGGTTGACCTCTAAGTTAAATAGTTTCATAATTACACTGAAGTCTACTTGCCGTGCTCCTGTTCCAGTCTCAAATCAAAGCATGGTCTAGTCTATTCTTTTCAATTATTCCAATTTAGGAAAGCAAGAGTTAATTACAGCTCATCCTTCGGTATTTTCTTCAGTCCATGCAACTGAAATGGATGTGTTCGTATTTATTGGCTAACATAATTATATGCCGTGAGAACAATAATTGTACATTTAAATATTAAAATATGTGCCAAGAGCAGATGATGTCTGCTATAGACCACATTGTGCTGTAGTTAAAAGGAACCTGAAATATCCTCAAAGAATAGACTTTCATATCTAACTTTGATGTTTTCTATTTTTGAGGCAAAGCAGATTTTAAATGCAAAACCTGGTGAGTCACCTGACCACCTCAAGTAGGCTAGAAGGTCTATAGTCCATCACTCCTCAAGTAGTCATTGTGATTTCCCAGTCTGTCTCTGAATCACCTTTGTATGCTACTATGACTTATGATGTTCAGAAAATGATGCCTACTGTGTAATGTTTGTGCAGAAAGAGGCCCCAGGGAGCACGGTCACATAACAGTTTTCAGAGTGCCTCCACTCTTGACAAATTTTGCCAAAAACTTCCCCTTTTTCCTAGTAATATCTCCCATCTTCAAGTTGCCCAATGTTAGCTCTCATTACTTTTCTGTTCTTGTGTCTTTTTGGATGATGGTGCTTTAACTCTGTATGTTGGAAATATAAAGGCATGTGTCACTATGTCCTGGCTCTAGGGAATTCCTAACTTCTATTGCAGACACTCAGAGAAGTGATCTACAGTCACACAAAGAAGCACCTCACCATGCTTTTTACTTTGCCTTGTGCCTCATTATGTGCTAAAACTATTCAGAGACACTTTGTGTATTAAAAAAAAAAAAAAAAAAAAAGGAAACAGGATGGTAACATTGGACCTTTCAGCTTTAGTGAGGATCCCACGACCCAGGCCTTGGCTGCATCTGTTCTCAAAGAACACTGGATTTGAGAAATTCTAACAGCGATGAAAGTACGTCTTCTTTGAAGCATAGCTTGTTTCTAAGAGTAATGTAAACTATGTGAGGTCTAAAGGAGAATGGCAGATTTTAAAAACAATCAAATGAGTTTAGGATCTAGTAGCGCTCTTTTCCTGAAGGCTCTCCCAGAAGAAATGCTTAGTAGGGAGAGCAACAGATACTATTTCTGGATATGGTGGGTTTAGATGGAATACCTTTAGTAAAGTTTATATTGTGTATGTCTGTGTGTTTGTGTTTGTGTGTGTGTGTGTGTATTTGTGTGTATGTGTACATATAGATCATTTATATGTCTGATATAAATACTGTAAAATACTTTTAGCAAACTTGACATGATATAGATCATATATTTGTATTGTATGAACTATAAAGATCAATATGAAAATACTTTTGTCAACATTTTCAAGAATAATATATCATGTATACATGACACACAACATATAAACTATATATATATATATATATATATATATATATATATATCACCTTTTGAAAGTTTACATGATAGATACATAGGGACACACACAAACCACTACAAGAAAGTAAACAATAAAATGATTTAGTGTTAAGAATTAAAACTTACAAACATTTTATACTGCGTACTAAAGAAACAATTGATGTGAGTATGCACAGCCTGTGTAATGTAGGGTCTGCAGTGACTGAAGGTGCGTGTCATCAGAATTGAATTGAATTCTTGGATATTCATCTGGTGTCAGATGGGGGAAATGGATATCAAAGTGAAGATTTGTGTGAGGCACACATTCAGAGAACACAAGTACATTTTCTCTTGTCGAGTAACAGGAAAGAGTTGGAGAGCCTTTAGACGCCAAGGCTATAATGGGTGTACCATTGGCTGCTTTGTCTCCAATCTGTAAAGCTAGAGCACCACCCTTTCACAGGCCTGGGTTTACACAGGAGAACTCCCTTGCCAGGAATTGGTCTCTAGCACCAATCTAGGGTTGCTTTCATTGCTGTACTTAAAGGTTCTTAGCACATGTCTGGGGTTTGCTTTCAAACTCGACATTTTAAAGGTTGCACCAACTCTTTATGAAGACTGCTTGTCCTGAAAAATATCACCTCATCCTTTCAAGGACAGAAAATTGCTAAAACTTCTCATTGGGGACTGGTGTCTGCTTTAGCAGCAGTCTCAGCCCTCCCACACTGGAGGCCTTTCATAGAGCAGCAGCTTATGAGGCAAACTGAGAAACCTTTTCAGAGGTGTAGACACTGCACTAAAGATGCTTATTAGGAATTCATGTGGCCTGAGGTATTAGGTACAGTAATCAGGGTGGAGCTTTGCGGGGCCATGATAGTCTCTTCTCTTGTGCTCCCAAGTTCTAGCTTGCAAAAGCCAGGAGCAGCTGCAGGAGAGATTTATTAGTAATTAAAAGTTTAATATTTCATATTATTCACTTCAACCTAAACATGCTGACTCCTGGGAGTTGAGAACTGCAGCATGCTTAAACTGTATGAAGAGCATGCAGTCCTTGCAGACAAAGGATTTTCCTTGGGGGGAGGAGGGTTGGTGCCTTTTTTTTTTTTTTTTTTCTGAGACAGGGTTTCTCTGTGTAGCTCTGGCTGTCCTGGAACTCACTCTGTAGACCAGGCTGGTCTCAAACTCAGAAATCCACCTGCTTCTGCCTCCCAAGTGCTGGGATTAAAGGTGTGCGCCACCACTGCCTGGCTAAGAGAAAGGTTTCCCTGACCGGGAATCGAACCTGGTGCCTTTTTGAGAATTGTGATATGAACATGGTATTTTCTGGTGAAGCAGGAATTGGGATAGTGCCACATTCATACTTCTTGCATTTCCTTGTGAGATATAGAGGAGCAGGCCTTGATTTGTCGACAGTGGATTTGTCTGTATATTGACAAAAATCTACATACTATAGCTGCCTTTGAGAATGTGGTAAATGATGAAGTATTTTAGAAATGTCATGTGGAAGATATTAGCTGAAATGCAATAACATAAGAGGTGAAAAATAACCCCATAGAAGAAAACTGAATGTGCATTTTGCAGTGCCCTTGTTTAGAGGATCTGAGTTATTTTGAACTAGTCTGTACCTGCCAGAAGACCTAGTTAAATAACAATGGAGTGGGGGCGGACAAGAGGTTAGCTGAGTCAGACTTGAATGCTATGGGTTTGATGATGGGCAATTAATTTTTAGATTGCATATAATTACACCTTATAACATTTATGTCTCTTCTTTCTTTTTTAAAAAAGGTGATGTTTATGTTTGTGTCATATGTGATCATCATAGTCAAACTTAGCTGTTAGAGGTCACTGTGGACACTATCTAATGTAACATGAAGAATAGAAAGTTATCACTGCCCGATCTACTTTGTGTTGTACCACTACAGACATGAATGTCAATTCAATGTATTCAGTGTAAGCCATCTCCTCAGACAGTGATGTGGTTGGGGGAGCAGATAGCTGTGACAAGTATCACAGAGTCCCCACTCAACTGAAGTCCAAAAAGTGATGTTCATGCAGCAGAACCTCAGCTGTGCTCTGAGAGTTGCTTTTTCCTGTGATTTATTTGTTAGACCTTGGTAAGTCCTTGGCCCAGAACAAGTATTCCATTACCCCAAATCACTGAATCCAGTCCTAAGTTTAAAAGGAAATACACAAAGCTACCCCTTTCTTGAGTGTTCTTATTTTATAACAGCATCTTAGTGGAAATAATTAGCCCTATGTCCATGCAGAAACACACACCATGTTTGCAGAATTAAAGAGTGCTCTTGTCAGGACTGGTTTCTCTAATTCTCTCTTCCTCTCCCACTGTTTAAATGTCTATTTTTGTAGGACTCTTGCTCAGAATCAACAGTCCTTTTCTTTTCTTTGTTTTTTTGGTTTTTGGTTTTTTTTAAAAACAGCAAATAAGCAATTCAAAGCAAATCCAATTGTGCCCTTTCATGTAAGATTATTAGACACAACTGAAGAAAATAAGTGACATTTTTAGTGTGTGTGTTTAAGAGAAAAAGCTGTATCTCTAATTATCTAGGGTAACTGTTGTGTCCATTTAGATATGCCTTTCTTTATTTGGTTTATAGCCAAAGTGAAGTATAATGATGGTTCCTATGGACTGATGATACGAGCTGTTTAAGAACCAACCTTACATATCATTATTGGACATGGTGAATGACTTGCTGGCTCTCCAAACTCATTACAGTAGGGTTTAACTGCTAAAGTTGGTTTGCACCTGTAGGACATTTACTAGGAAAACCAAACATTCACTTCAGTTGTCACAGTAATTTCTAATATGAAATTTAAGTTAGCCATGTTTTGTCACTTGAACAGTCCTGTTCCTCATGGAACTAAGGAGCTGATTTTGCGTTGGAATAAAAGATCAAATTGGACGCATGGTGCTGTGGCCTGAGTGTGCATTACCCTTTCAGTTACTGGTGTGTGTGTGTGTATGTGTGAATGGTGAAGGAGCGCTCTGTGTATTGGTGAAAGCCATGTTGCTGCATTTAGTGCCAGAGAAGGAAAGTGACTGTGCTTTAGTATATTGAATCACAAAGAACTCTAATGAAAACTAAAGTCCCCATACATTTTAATTCATAAGATATGCATGACTGTGTCAATGTACGTGAAAAAACTCCCTTAAGTTAGAATTAACAACAACAACATCAACAAAATTGTGATCAATTCCGCAAGACCTGAGGCAAGATCAAGATTACCATTTGTTTCAACACAAGAAGAAACATTGAAATTCATGTTTGCTCAATAAACCAAGCAAAGTTGTCAGCAGCCAGCCGTCTCCTCCATGGGCTGAGGTGGAATTAGTGCCTCAGAGTCCCATCTGTTTCTTACTTTTCTGTAATAAACACATAATTGCACAATAAAAATATATCCAGGTGAACGATGGTTCTAGAAGGCTACCTGAATGGCAGCCACTGATGGGTATAGACTTGCTCCTGTTCCTTAACAGTAACTTCTGTCATGGAAGGCTCTGGGTGTGCTGCAGAGGTGATCTTTGGATTATAATTCCTTATCTCTTATTATTGGACTGAATAAAGAAAACGTAGAGCTGTGTGTTTGTGCGTGTGTGTGTGTGTGTGTGTGTGTGTGTGTGTGAGAGAGAGAGAGAGAGAGAGAGAGAGAGAGAGAGAGAGAGAGAGGTATCATATGCCCTTTCAAAGCACATCACTCTCCTACATTTTTTTTTTGCCACTCTTTTTATTACTTCTTTGAGGATTTCATGTGTGTTGATCATGCTCAGATCCCTCTTCAGATCTTCCAAGATGTGTCTTTCACACCCAACTTTTTGTCTTCTTCCCTCCTTCAAGACGACTTCATGCATCTAAATTCCGTTGTCTACTAAAACATGGTTGACATCTCAGGGGCTACACTCTAAGAACAAACTAACCGTTACTCTCCAGCAGGTAATACTTACCCGTAGCTCCTCAGCTAGGGTTGGAACTTCGTTCCAGCTCCCCTCCCTGATGAGATTTGGTCTGGCTTCAGCTTGCATATGTCTTGTATGTGCTGGCACAAGCACCGTGAGTTCATATTTTATGCTTTCCTGCAGTGTCCAGAAGAGACTTACACCCTCCCTCCCTCTTCTGCAATAAACCCTGTGCCTTTCGAGGAGTGGGTGTGATATATCTTTCATTGATGGAGGGCATTCTACACTCCCTTATTGTTTGCACCTTAACCTATTGTGGGTGCCAGTGTTCATTATCTTCTGCTACAAATGGAAGCTTCTTTGACCAGGGCTGACAGATGCATTAATCTGTAGAGATACAGATAAGTCATTAAGAGTTGATTCACTACTGTGTCTAGTTCTTAGAAGAACACTGTAGGTTTTCTCCTAGAAGTAGTGATTTGTGTAGCCATGTTGGGCCCTAGCCCAGTAGTGATAGTGTGTATGGGTTTCATCCTGTAGAGTGGCACTTCAAGCCAATCAGAGGGTGATTGGTAACTCTCATGTTTTTTCTGCCTCTATTAAGCTCTTTAAGCGGACGTGAACCTTATTTACATATATCAGCCTGTGAGAAGGTACATCCTGTAGGCTTCATGTAAAAAAGAGTTGAATCATAGCATTTTTTGTATACATGGATGATAAGCAGTATTCATTAAGTGTCATCCTATAGAAAATAAAATATATGGCTTACAGTGAACTGAAGGGTGAGCTGCTCTGATTATTTAAAGAATACAGGATTGTATAGTCCATACATTTCTGAAAGTCATACTGTGAGCCATTCATGTGGTAACTGGAAACGTTTCCTAATTCTATTTTGATGTGTACTGCTCGTGGGGAAGTAATGAAGATATTTTACATTTGTTGCTGTTTGGGATGCTACTCTCTTTCTTAGCAAAGATTCCTCCTCTATGCTTTTCCAACAGCGTAGCATATACAGATTCACCATTTACCTGATGTTTTCTGGGCAGTCAAAACCAGGAAATAAGGTTGTTGTTATTGTTGTTTCCAGAAGCATCATGGATAACTTAGTATTTCATGGGATCCCAATTTTAGAGCTCACTCTCTCATCCACTGGCTATATGAAACAGACTTCTAAATTTTAGCTTTGTGTATGAGGAGCCATCATTATGGATGTGATGTCACAGGAAGGGTTATGGTGCTGTCTGCAGCACTACTAAAAGTAATTCCTTGAAGTGTAGTCAGAAGGAAGGATATGGACAGAGGGGAACTGTTCATGGCTGTCACCTTAATACCATTATCTAGTAGGTGAAGGGGGAAGGTATTTTCCAAAAAACACTGATGTAGACTTGAGAAGAACATCCTTCTGAGAGGACCTGAGATTTAAGACTATGGACATCGTTCACCTACTTATATAATGATTTTATGATTAACTCTTTATCTCTTTCTTTGATTATTGATTAAGCATAAACTCACTGTTCAGTTGCTGAAATAAAATAGATCCTAATTACATGGAAAGATATACAACCTTCATTGATTGAGTGACAGAACATTTTAGATGTTGGACAGAAGATATCTTTTAGTTGGATAACTAGTTTCAAACAAACAAACAATCAAACAAAAAACAAACAAACCAAAAATCCAATACTTTCAAACTCCTGGACGGCTTCTTTTAGGGTTTGATAGGCTCATCTTGAAATTTAGTAGCATTTTCAATCTATTTTTAGAAATGCAAGGCAGTTTTGGAAAATGAGGGAAGAGGACTAGAATAATAACATCCAATTTCCAATTTTATTCCAATCTAGAGGAGCTAGGCAGTGTGGTGATGGCCTATGGTAAGTATACGTATTAGAGCCACAGATTCGGCATCCAGAAGTAATCCATTATGCTACTGGTGATTGATTTTTAACATAGTTTTGAGATGTTTATAGGTTTAAAGGGTAGTTTTCCAGCAAATCACTCTGTAGTGGCGAGGTTTCCATGTCTACAAGACTTCATGTCATATACAAAACTTAATGGAAAGTAGATCACAAATGCAAAGCCTGAGACTCCAAAAGAAAATATCAGAACACTGCTCGTGACCTTTGATTAATGACTGGCTTCTTACATGTTGCTCATAGAGCATAAACAATTAAGGTAACACAGAGAAGCCAGACTTTATGGGAATTAAGCATTTCTTTTCATCAGATGTCTTACTTAGGGCTTTATTACTATGTAGGGACATCATGGGAATGGAACTCTATTAAGGAAAACTTTTAATTGGCTGACTTACAGTTCAGAGATTCAGCCCATTATCATCATGGCCAGAAGCATGACAGCATGCAAGCAGACATGGTGCTATATGCAGCAAGAGGAAAGAGTGACATGGAGCCTGGTTTAAGCATCAAAAATCTCAGTTTCCACCCTCAGTGACACACTTGCTTCAACAAGCTATTTTTACAAGGCCACACCTCCTAATAGTGCCACTTCCTGGTCAGCAAGCATTCAAATCTGTGAACCAATGGAGTTGATTAATATTCCAAAAACACGTAAGATGATACCATCATATAATTGAACAACAAATACACAGAATTGGACAGACTACTTGTATTATCATACATATGAAAGCGTTTGCATTCAACATGTATTCAATTGCTATACCTCAGTAAAGATAACAGCCTAGTTAAATGTTGGACAGAAGTAATTTAAACAAACTTTTCGGAAGAATTTTAATGGATCACAAAGATAGGACAAGATGTGAAACCATTGTTATCAGGGAAATGCAAATCAGTGTGACTCTGAGATACCATTATGTGTTCACTAAAATATCAGCTACCATCATTGTCATCATCTGAACCCATTCATAGAGTGACAGCAGGAGAAGAGAACACAAAATGGTTGGTATTGTAAAAAGTGCGTGCATTTGGTATCAGTCTGACAGCTTCCGAAGCATTAAGCACAGTTGCCGCATCACCAGAGTATTTTACTTACATGCATGTATCCAAGAGAACTCACGCATATGGCCACACAGAAACTGGCTACATTGTATATACATAACAAAATTATTCAGAATATCTAAACTGATTAGTGGATAATTCAAAACATATATTTTAATATTATGTTATAAGCTAGATGAAACTTTGAAAACATGATATTGTTGAAAGCAGCCAGGTATAATAAGTAGGTATATATTTGGTTTTTCTATGTGTGTGAACAGGCCAGTTACAGACATAGGACACATACATCACTGTGTGCCTGTGTCTGGGTTGAAGGGGGATTATGGGGGACTGTTAGCACCCAGCTGGTTATGTTGGGAATGCTGAAAATATTCTAGAAATATTCATACAGATTACATAATTCCTCAAATATACTTAGTTCCATTAAATTTTAGAATAAAATATTTCTTTTATTTTCTATGTATTGATTGATTGCCTCTGTACATGTGCATGCACCATGTCTTTTCCGGGTGCCCTTAAAGACCAGAAAGAGTGTGTCAGATCACCAGATCTAGAGTGCTGTTACCTGAATCTAGATCTTCTGCAAGAACAGCAAATGCTCTTATCTGCTCACTCATCTCTCTAGGCCTAAATTTTAGTTTTAAAGGGTTGGATTTTTTTTTTTTTATATATAATATATGATTTACCTAGAAACTTAAAAGTAAGTGAATAGAAATGTTGTTTTGAACAGTGTTTCTACAATACACAAATGACATTGCAGAAAGAAGCAACCCTAATGAAATCTGTAGTCTATTGGGTAAGGTACAAGCTAATGCTTATGGTGCAGAATGTAGGCAGAAGGAAAAAGAACATGATGCTGCCTGAACCCAAGGAAGAGGAAATCTCCTGGAAGATCACAGAAACTGATCCTACCTATCATTCCTGACTGGGAAGAATCATCTACACAAATAATCTGGCTTTCTTCCACCTCCAGAAACTTGACCAAGACCAGTATTTTTCAAAGACAAAGAAGGCCTGTGGCAATCCGGAGTACTGCTTATCTGATAACAATGGAGTTCAGTGTAGCCCATCTTAGGGTATGGCAAAATGGCGTTTACTGGTCAGACTTTATTTTTTATTTATTTATTGTTAAATTTTTATTAATCGTTCCATTCGTTTACATGTCAAATGATATCCCACTTCCCGGTTACCCCTCTGCTCCCCCCCCCATCTGACGTCTGGCCCTCCTTTTGCCTGTATGCCCTCCCCCTCCTTAGTGGTCACATTGTAAATGAATTATTTAAGGTCTTACACATATACACACACACACACACACACACACACACACACGCACGCACGCACACGCATGCACGCATATGCACACGCACGCTCTTAGGGGGTCTGAGAAGGTAATCCAGAGGACCATATGGGATAACGGGCATTTGTTTACTGGGCACATGCAGTCATATGTAATTCATGCTGTCATGCCTGTAGCTATCACTATCGTCATCACATGAATCTGGGACTAGTGCAAGGTCGTAAGTTCACACAACAGACGGGAAACCAGAGATGACTGACACTGAGATTTCAGGGTTTCTCATGTCTACTCCACAGCTTTAAGAATCCCCTTTCTTAGAGTTTTTTTGTTTCCTGTTACAAAGCATGGAAGGACAAAGATCCTTGATTTTGTTCCAGGACTCTGGTTGACTATTTTTGGCTTAAGGCAGTTACCTCCTTCCCATGAGCAGGGCCTTGCAACTTGCCTTGATGCTGCTGTATATGTATCACTTATTCTAGTTCTTATAGACAGACTGCCAATGATCTCAGAAGACAGCCCTACTGAGTACCAGTCATTAATAAACACAGAAAAGGGTTTCAGATGAAATGGGAACCATCACACGAGAGACAGGTTTTCATTTCTGAAAATCTTTTGGCTTGATCTAGCCTCTGACTACCATTATTTAAGACAGTTGTCTTCCAGCTCTGTAATGCCATAAGCCTTTAATTCAGTTCCTCAGGCTTTGGTGATCCCTAGCCATAAAACGCTTTGTTATTACTTCGTAACTGCAATTTTGCTAGTGCTATGAATAATAATATGAATATTAGTGTTTTTCCATGCTCTTAGGTGACCCTTGTGTAAAACCTGTTTGATCCCCCACAAAGAAGTCATGACCTACAGGTTGAGAACCCGTGATTTAAGATGTTTTTAGGGATGACTAAGATAACCAAGTGGCTAAATTATTAACCCTAACTAAATTTCAGCACTGTTTATTGCACACTGTACATTGAAACACTGTAGACAATATTTCTAGCCTATGATGACTCCGAATGTTTATCGTTTTTGCCCAGTATTAAAAAACAATATGGGCATTGTTTTGTGCCTTTGTTATTTCACTAAGGTGATCCCGTTTTAGAGGTTATTGTAGTTAACGGGATTCATTATAGACCACCATAGATAGATGTCTAAAACTTAAGAGCCAGTCCTCATCTTTAGGCTGGTGTGTGTGTGTGTGTTTGTGTGTGTGTATGTGTGTATGTGTGTATTTCCCAGGCTAGCTTGGAACTCATTTTGTAGTTCAGGCAGGCTCTGAACTTACAGAGATCTTCTTGCTTCTTCCTCTTCAGTACTGGGGTTAAAGGCACATGATAAATTAAATCTAGTCTTGTACAGTTATTGAAATGCATCGTAAAAACTCAAATGAGGGATTCTACAATTTATAGTAGTTATGACCAGCATACTTTACCTTCTAACCTTACCTCTGTCACCTTTTAGATTCTACCTGGATAAATTACTTAAAACTTTTGTGCCCCGGTTTTCTTCTTTCTGTGAAGGGATAATCATAGGATGCCAATGAGGACAATATTAGTCAAAATAGTAGTTTATAATGAGTTGCAATGTGCAAAGCACTTAAAACAGTGTTTGGCATATAGTTAGCACTATATACATTAGCAAATCTTATTGGGAGCTCGGTGCCTATTTTTAAATTGTTATTGCTTTTCTGTAAAGATATTGATATATAAATTTAGTCTGTGGCATTCTATCCAAGTCTCTGAAATGGTTTATCTCACTCATTTGAGCTGACCATCATGCTTAGATTTTTCAAGGACAATACAGCTGTCTGTAGGCTTTGCCCAAACCCTTTGGCTTGTGTTGGCGGTTTCTAATGGATGGCCTCAAAAGCCAGAGTTTGTACCATCTTCTGACAAATGAGTCATCCCCATCTGTTTCTGTGGATTACAAAGTAACTTTTATGCTCAGTAAATGAAGTTCACATCATGACTCATGGATTTGGAATTTGCCTGAAGTTAGTAACCATTGACCTATTGTCATGTGTTAGTTTTTCTGTACTTTACCTATCCAGAGACTAAACCACATAAGGCAGTGGTTAAAGTCTTTATCACAATGCCTTGTCAGGCCGTTAAGCAGGGATTGCTAGTCTCTACCCCCTTCTGTTTCAGTGGTCTAGAGTGGGGTCTAATGCTAGGTATTTCTACGAACGCTTTCAATGCAGTGCTATTGTGTATGCCAGGTTATTTTTGAATATTTGAAAATGACTTTTATAACAGGACCCATCTCCCATTCCTCCATACAGCAGTCAACAGCATACATTGGTTTATGCCTCCACCTTATAGTGGAGAAAATCAAACAAGAGAACCATCTATTCCTGGGTACATGGAACCATAGCTATATATTTAAAAATATGAGGTAAAAATTTAAATGTTCAGTAACTTGGTCAAGGTAGGACCAGCTTGAAAGTGACAGGCTGTAAATTAGAATGCAAAGATTTCATTTTGAGGCTGTAGTTTTAATTCTTCCCCCAGGTCACTGCTGGTGGGGCTCCTTCAGTATTCCAGGACATGTCTGTGCCAGTCACTTTGCATTGTCCTGCTCCCCTCCTTTCTGTCTTGGCAGCAGCATGAAAAGAACAATATTTGCAGCAGCTGTGTTACCTTAGGGAGAGACGACTCTGAGCTTGTCCATAGGTGGTGCTGGACAAATATCTGGAGGCTTCAAGGGAAGGAAGATACATCTTACTGATCTCATGCAAATTCACGGGGGACTTAATTATTATGCCTGTAATGCTTAAACTAATCTAGGGATATTTATGGAAGTCAGCTGTGTAATAAAAGTCTGGTGAAACCAAAGGAAATGGGGGAAATGGCTTATATTTAGAAACTGGTGAATGAGGGAACATCAGTTCTTCCTCACAACTGCCTGCTTTGTATTCCACATGATGATACCTTCGAGCAATTAACATTTTGGTTGTGAATTTTTTTTTTTTACACAAAAGTACAGTCCACAAGGAGGGAAAGCCACAGTTCATTGAGTGCTTGTTTCAGCCAATTTTTAAACTTACTTTTCTTTTAATGCAAGACCATTATTGACACCATTTGTCAGCCATCTCATCTCTTATTCAGAGGATTCCATCTAAAATCAAAGGAACACAGTTAACAGTCAGCCCTTCCCAATGTTGTAATGGACTCGTAACAGTGAAGTGTATGTGTAAGCATGTGGCAGATAAGAATTATAGGGCTAGACACATGGACATAGCAATGGATTCGCTGTACTACATATCTGCAGCCATTACATCATTACCTGATCGTATGGGTTATGAGCACTGGAAATGTTTGGTTTAGGTGAAGCTCAGGCAGTTTAAGACAAATGTCGTGAGACAGGCCTGAGAAGATGATAGGCAGTTGCTGCAAATCCATTCCCTCTTCTGCCTTCCTGCCTGCTTTCTATACAGGATGACTCAATCCCCAGAATCAACCAGGAAACACAAAATATGTACCATATTAAATTACTGTGCAATCCCCTACCCATCCACTTTGCATATACCTCAGTGCCCGTTACTCTTCACGGCAGGTACTAACAAAGTTATACACATATGAACAGAAAAATCAGACCAACCAGGAGTCCCAAGGCCCCAGAGCATTGCCCTTTCTTTTGGCATTCCTGTTTTGTGAAGCTGTTAGGCTTGTTTTTATATTGATGTTATACAATCTCCCTCATGGTTTACAAATGCTTAAGTGTACACAAAGGCCACTGAAACTACATGATCTGCTTGCCTCCTTTAGCACTTGTGAGTTACTTGTTGAATAATCTAATATATGCTGATCCTGTGTCTTAGAAACGTGTAACAACTCACCTGCATTCTCAAAAAGTACATTATAAAATCCAGGGCTTAAATCCCTGTGTTCCAATTTTCTGTTTCTATTCTCAGTGGCCCTCCACAGCTCACCACTATATGTGGTTTGACGTACTATTAGAAGAGAGTCAACATAAAAACTGGCTCATCTGGAACAAACATGGCAGAAGCTTGGAGTCAGAATTCTAGGACACAGCTGCATATCTCTTTACTCTGATGCTATGAGAATCTCCTACACGTACTATTGGAAATTTCTTATCACAATCCTGTTCCTAGTGGGAAACTACAAAAGACAGTTTTTGTCATTGAATTATTGAATACCTAAGGAAAATTACTTGGATGATGATGATGATTACTACTACAACTACTCCTACTCCTACTCCTACTCCTACATTTACAATCCAGCTGTTGCCCCACCTCCAGGTATACCCTCCCCCCCAGTTCCTCATCCCATACCTCCCCCCCCTTTTGAAGAGGTTCCTCCCCCACTCCCAGGCCTCCTCACTGTCTGGGGCCTCAAGTCTCTCAAGGATTAGGCATATCTTCTCCCACTGAGGCCAGACCAGGCAGTCCTCTGCTGTATATGTGCTGGTGACCTCAGACCAGCTTGTGTATACTGCCTGGTTGGTGGCTCAGTCTCTGGGAGCTCCCTTGGGTCCAGTTTAATAGAGACTGCTGGTCTTCCTATGGGATCACTCTCCCTTTCAGCTTCTTCAGTCCTTCCCCTAATTCAACCATCAGGGTCTCTGACGTCAGTCCAATGTGTGGGTGTAAGTATCTGCATCTGTCTCAGTCAGTTGCTGGTAGGGCCTCTCAGAGAACAGTCATGCTAGTTTCCTGTCTGTGAGCATATATCATAGCAACAGTAAAGAGTCAGGCCTTGGTGTCTCCCCTTGAGATGAATCCCTAGTTCAGCCGGTCCCTGGACTACCTTTCCGAGTCTCTTCACCATTTTTGTCTCTGTAGTTCTTTTGGAGAGTAAACTTCTGGGTCAGGAATTTTGCCTGCTGGTTGGTAGTAACCCCATCCCTCTACTTAAGGCCCTGTCTATCTACTGGAGGTAGACTCTTCAAGTTCCCTCTCCTCATTCTTGGGCAGTTTTGCTAAGGTAACCCCCATTGAGTCCGGAGAGTCTCTTTCCTCCCAGGTCTCTGGTACTTTCTAGAGGGTCCCCCCAACTCCCACCTTCTGAGGCTGCTTATGTCTCTCTGGGCTTCTCTCCGGTCCCCCCACCTGATCCTGTTCCCCTTTTCACCCACCCCCTTACCTGTCCCTCACTAATCCCTCCCTCCCTGTCTCCCATGATTATTTTCTTCCCTCTGAACTAAGTGGGATTGAAGGATCCTCACTTAGCCTTTCTGTTTGTTAAACTTCTTAAGTTCTGTGGGTTGTATCCTAGGTATTCTGTACTTTTTGGCTAATATTCACTTATTAGTGAACACATACCATGCATGTCCTTTTGGGTCTGGGTTATGTCACTCAGGATGGTATTTTCTACTTCCATCCATTCACCTACAAAACTCAGGATGTCCTCATTCTTAATAGCTGAATAGTATTCCATTGTATAAATGAACCACATTTTCTGTATCCATTCCTCTGTTGAAGGACAACTGGGTTGTTTCCAGCTTCTGTCTATTACAGAGAAGTCCACTATGAACATTGTGTAGCATGTGTCCCTGTGGTATGGTGGGGCATTTTGGGGTATGTGAGCAAGAGTGGTATAGCTGGGTCTTCAGGTAGGCTGAGGCTTCAGGGGTGGAGGTGGAGGAAAAGGGGAACAGAATCAAATATGGGATGTGGGTGGGCAGGAGAGAAGCCCAGAGGGTCAGCAGAATGAATGGAAATATGCAGCCTCAGAAGGTTACCTACATTTTCAATTTTCTGAGGAACTGCAAGATTGATTTCTTAAGAGGAGGAATTTTTGTTTTGAGTCATGGTTCAAGTTTTGTCCATTGTTTGCTGGTTGTTCTTCCACCAGCAGCAAAGTAGGCTATTGTAGTGGAAGGGCAGGGTGGAAGAAAGCTGCTTACCTCTCGTCAGCCAAGAGGCAGAGAGATTGACAGAGGGCTGAGATGAAGTGAATATGTCATTAGGCTGCCTTCCCCCAGTGACCTCCGTCCACCACACAGGCCCTCCTCTCACTGTCTATTTGTGCACCTTTTGCTGTGAATGCATCAATAATCCATCCATGAATTTAGCATCCTCGTGACATACTCACCTGAACAGTACCATCTTCATGGGACCATGGGCCAACAAGACCCTTTAATAACCAGCAACAATGGAAAGGTGTCACTATATGGAATCAGCTATAGCATTCTCACTAAGCCTACAAACTCACCATTTTGTGCCACTGTTTCTCCATGACAAAATTAGGACCTAGACTGCCAGGTTCCTCAAGGTCTTTGACAAAACATCCTATGCAGATTTCGCTCTGTGGGAAAGACAGACAGCCTGCTGTATCTCCACAGCCAAAGGCAGAGTGAGCAGGAGTGTCTCACACCTTCTAATGGGCTTCTGTGGACATCAGGAAGGTGTTCTTGATGTTGGATTGATGGTGTTTTTACCAGCTGAATAGATCAAGTTCTGTAGGAAATCAAGTGCTCACACTTTTTATCCACGAATGGGTTCACTGAGCTTTTCTGTATCATTCCTGTTTTGTTTGGCTGCATTGAATAAAGATAATAAAATTTTAAACTCTTGTAAAGAAGAAGACCGAAGATAGAAAAGAAAGAATCATTAACGTTGAAATTGTCAGCCGGGATATGTCTTATCCTAGAAGAATCAGAAGAAATTTGTATCTAAATAATGGGAACAGAAATAGGAAGAAGCTGATTTTGGTAGAGAGTGTGGATGGCTGTGTTTTGCAATCATCTCTCCAGCACTACATAAGCTGGGAAGCATCTTTGGAGGCCTATGGATCCAGTCTCTTACCAAGGGATGCTTTGGGATATGTATTTCACCAAAATACCTCAAAGATAATTGTATCTTATTGGAATCTTACTGGAACCTCTTACCCTTTGCCATACTGAATACTCCACAATTTTATTAGCAAAACTCATCTGTTAGAAATAGCTATTTATGCTAATTTTCAAAAGCAGTATTCAGTATAATGCAGTTGCTAGCAATGCCATGATGAGGTTTGAAAATCCAAACATCTCTTTGGGTATTACCCAGGGGCAGAGGCCTTAATCCCTGTTATCTGTTAGCTGGAGTCTTAATAAAGCAAGACTACTTGTTTGTTAGCTCACATGTGCTTCAGGTTATCAGTGAGTTGACTGGAAATGCTACCGATTAGTAGCAGCACAGGAAATCCCTGGGGAGAAAGCCTACTCCTTTCACTCCTGGAAGGAAGCAGCTTTTATTTGCTGCCAAACCCTGAATACTGTGTCAGAGATGAGCTGAAATTTATGACAAAAGTGGTTTACTGCACCCCCAAGCATTAGCTGCTGCCTGTGTATTTCTTTTATCTAAGTGTCCCCCAGCGAGCACTGGGTACTTTTTGCATTTACAGAAGGAAATTAGGTTGTGTGTCATTTTCAAGGTAACTGCAGGAACTTCTATATGGAGAGGAAATGTTCAAATTATAAACTAGTGGAGAGAGACCAAGTGGTCTTTAAAAGAAAATAAAACCTAATAGTAAACTGGGTTAATTATATACTACCCACTGTATACAAATATTGTTAATGTTTTGATTTGTCTTTCAACTAAAGATATCCTTGAAGAATGCTATGTTAGGAAGTAGGATGTGTAAAATGAACCTTCTATTTGGAGGCCTTAACACAAGTAAAGAGTATTTGTTGGTATGTGTGTTAGTTGCTTTTCTATTGTTCTGATAAAACAGCATGACCAAAGCAACTCATAAAGTATTTAATGAGCTTATGGATTCATAGAGTTAGAGTCCAGGATGGAATAGCAAAGACAGAATGTTAGGAACAGTTGAGGGCTCACATCTTGATCTACAAGAAGGAGGCAAAGAAAGCAATGTAGGAACGTTAAAGGGTCTTTTGCAATCTTGAAACCTACTCACAGGGACAAACCTCCTCTAACAAGCAAACACCTCTCAAACCTTCCCAAACAGTTCCACCAACTGGAGACCAAGTATTCAAACACATGAGCCTGGGAAGGTCGTTCACATGCATACTACACTACCACAGTATTTGGGGTGCTGAGGTAGTGATTGATGGCTTTGAGAGTCATTTTTCATCAAGGAGGTAATTTGTGCATTCAAACGTAAGAATTCAATATCACTGGCTAGAGGGATTAGAGGAAAGGGCTCAGCAGAAGCCATTTCTAATAACGATGAGCAACTTAGCTGGGTGTTCAGAGTAGGGAATGAGAACTGAAAAATGATAACTGTACAAACTCAAAACTTATGCCATCATCTTGCACAGTCCTTGCAAATGACTTGAAAGAATTTGGGCTCATTGTCAAAATATTAACCAGTAAAGCAAAATGTTACGTCATGTCCATTTGACTTTCCCCTCACTGATTTTAATGGCCCCATCATTCAAAAGCAGGGATTTACTCAATAGTTTGTTCAGTTTTTCTACCTCTATTACCTTATACTTCTCTGAATTATTCTAAGAATCTTTGCTGAACAGATTTGAAGTAAAGCTGGGCTGATTTTCACCTTAGAGCAGTTTCTACATATCATGTGCTAGTCACCACCAGCATAGGATCAACTTCAGGCACTGAGAATTCTTGTGTATATTGGCACTGGAAGTCATGTATATTGCCGATTTAAATGGTGTCTCATAGGCTCATGGGCAGTATATATGGAATTCTCTGAAGATTGATAGATGCTCTTGACCCAGGAGAAAAGCCTGGCCAGTAGATGAGTTTGGTATGTGGGTGAGTTTCCAGCAATACACCAGAAACATGATTACATAAAAGAACATTATTTTTCTTACCTTTAATTTTATTAGTTCTGGGGTTTACAAGTTTAGTCTAGGTCTCAGAAGGCTGAAATGAATAGGGGGAGTTTTTATCCTTTCCATTTTCCTTCTAGGGCCTGCCTGCATTCCGTTGTTTATAGCCTTGTCCACTGCCTGGACAGCCTGCAGTAAATCCACTCTTTGACTATGCTTTCTTCCATATGGCTCCATCTGATTATAACGGAATATTTCTGCTTTGGGGGCCTGGTGTGATTAGGTTAGGTCTACCTGTGTAATTCAGGTCTCTGTCTTCATCTCAGATTTTTGGTTTTTGTTGTTGTTGTTGTTTTGTTTTGGTTTTGGTTTTTCTAGACAGGGTTTCTCTGTGTAGCCCCCTGGCTGTCCTGGAACTCACTCTGTAGACCAGGCTGGCCTCGAACTCAGAAATCAGCCTGTCTCTGCCTCCCAAGTGCTGGGATTAAAGGCGTGTGCCACCACTGCCCATATGCTTAACCATATCTTCAGTGTTCATCCTGGCAAATAAAGAAATGTATCTACAAGATCTAGAAATTAGAATTTGGCTGTCACTAGGTTGTTATTCTAACCATCATAAGCCCAGCTAGGGAGCTTTATAGTCTTATAAAATGGTACAATTCAAAGAGACATGAAGTGTTCAGACAGGAAGTATGCTCTCTGCTTTAGGTAAAGCATTCTGATTTTATGTTGATAGTATCAGGGAGTTTATTCATTTAGTGCAGGAATATGTAGTCTGTTGTACAATATTTCACTACGGTCAGTAGCAGGTCCTTGCTAGCCAACAGTGATTTGCATCAGTTTCCATGGGAAAATGAAGTACATTGGTTACCTGTTCTTGGAACACATTTCAGTATCTTGTATGTCGTAAATGTTCACGTCATTATTTCATTCTTTCTCCTTGGTTGGGTTTGATTGGCCCTGCAGGGAATACTACTCAAGCTCTGAATCTTTTCTGAAATTTTTTGTTGATTGCTACTAGTACATGTTTTATTACTGTAACAAAAGGCCTGGGGCCAAAAAAAAAAAACAGTCTTGGAGGTTGATATCCAAGAAATATGGCTCTGTTAATAGCACAAGCAAAGTTTTCTCTCCACTTACTTCAAGGCTAATGGCATCAAAGTCAGGGTTTACCTCCATGAGTGTTCATTTCATGATCTACTTTTTTCACAAGATCCACCTTCTGAAGATCCCTGTCTCAAGAGAATCAAGTTTACCAAACTTCCAGCTTATGGACCATGGTAGTGTTTACTAAACTGTATTGTTGACAATGTGAAGACTTGCCCTAGCTTTTCCCAGCAGCCTATAGCCAGGACAAGGACAACATGATTGTGTGCCTCTCTTACAATGCAGCCCACTTTGTTGTGCTTCCTAGAGCTGATGTACACTGACTGAGCCAGCATATATGACCTTCAGATATTCACCCCAGGAGCATCACCCATTTTCCCTGGGATTGTGAACAGATTTAGGAAGTCTAACCATTGCCTCTGTTTCCTGGTGCCTTTAATGTAAGAGTAGGTGGTTAACTTGTATGCTTGTCTAAGAATGACTTGTCATACACATGAGCTGGAGAACAGAAATAGATTGCAAGATTTTTGTGATAGATTGTGGAAGAAAAGGTTTATTGTTAAGTCAAGTCCAATTACACTGTTGTGTTTCAGAGCAAAGCAGCTAAACAGGATGTTCTCTTTTAACTCTCCTGAGGTGGGCTCAACCTCAAAAGAGAAGGTGTCAGTGTGGTGTGCCCTGCCTGAGCCTCTGCCAAGTGAGTCACTAGTGTGAAAATGTCTTGACAAAGATAGAATCATGGAGCCCACACTGTATCTGATCACAGAAATGTTGCTGCATAAGAGCAAGCTGCCTTTGATCTCCATGGGATTGCAGGCTGGGGGATGAGGAGGGGTGCATTTTGAAAGGTCATCTCTACTACTCCGGAGAACACAGAGTATCACTTCCCCTCTATCTGTGAGCTTGTGTAGCAAGCATCGGAAACAAGTGCATTAAAGGAAAACTGCCATTTTTTTCTTCATGTGTGAATGGATGCTTTTTTTTTTTTTTTTCTGGAAGAGCTTAGCATCCTGAACACTTTCCCTCCTATGTTGTAGTTGATGATATCTCACACCCACTGGTGTGTGAAGAGGAAGAACCTTCTATGCCTCCTTTCTGTGTTAGTGATGTGGCATAATGTTTTCTGGAAATGCCACACAATTTCAAATGTGACTCCTTTCTTAACTTGTGAATAGAGTTGACAACAGTGAAATATGTCCTGTAAACAAACCCCGAGACACTATCTTTTGAATGAGTGGTAGTTGAATTCATACCAAGTCCCAGAAGTAGGAAGTTCAGTATGTGTGGAGTTCTCTCTGCTGCCCGTAGCCTACGTGGGACAGTGCCAGGGACGAAGCCTGCATCACCTGCTTACTCTCATTCCAGTTCAGCACAGCTGAGTTCAAGTTTTATATTCTGTGACTCACAGTCCAAATCTATGGTGACATAAGATTTTGCTTTTATTGAATAAAACTGCAACCTACTTCTAAAGGTGATTACATTGTTATGTGACTTTTTATGCTATTAAGTTCTACCAGACCCATCTTATTTCTGGAATTGCAACAGAAGTAACTAAAGGCATCATTTATCCCTTTTTATGATGTACTTAGTGAACATTGTTGGGTGTCAGACTGTTTTCTGGATGGTTACAACTACAAATCAAGTAAAATGTATTTCCTTAATGTGTTCACTTTCCTGTGGGAGAGGATTAAAAAAGCAGACAATTATATACTAACATCTAATTAAGTGCTAGAACAGTGTAGGTGAACCATAGAGGGAATGGGATGGTCTGATGATTGCTCTTTTACTTGGGGTTTCTGGAAAGAGACTTAAGATGAGGTTGTATAGACACATGTCAGAGTATGTTCCAGACAGGCATGTTTGAATTTTTTATTTTTGAGGGGGTAAGGGAGAAAAGATGACACAGATTATACACAGCAATAGCACGGATCAAAACAGAAAGCAGCCTGTACTCCGTGAGTAAAGAGACTAAATACAGGTGCAGGGTGAAAGAAAGCAGTTACTGACCATTGCTCAGGGCTCTGCACTCTGAGTCTTAGAGGGAGCTGGGGGACATCTGGAAGCTTTGATGAGAAGTGTAAAATTGTGTCCTCCTGCTGGAGAATATGCAGCAGGCAGTGACAGTCCACACTACCTAGATGTGAAAGCCGGCAGGACTCTAGCAATGGGGCAGGTGTAAACAGGAGAATGCAAAGGTTTGCAAGTCCAGCACTGACTGCCTAATCAACAAAATGGTAGGCAGATGGTATATGAGTAGTGAGCCACTTACCGAGGTGCCAGCAGATAGAAAGAGCAGGCATTTGTTTCCATTTTGGGGATGCTTTCATTTTGAAATTTATTTTATAGTTTACTTGTTTGTTGGGGTAGTGCATGTGCGTGGTTCTGGCTTGTGTGCGCACACATGCGTGCGGATACCATAGGAGTGTATTGAGTATCTTCCTCTATCTTGCTGTGCATTGTTTTACATTATGCATGTGCATGCTTTGCTTGCATGCTTGTACTTATGTCTGCACACCAAGTTCAAAAGTTTCTGTAAAAGATAACAGGGCTATGCAAATTGTGTTTGAGTATATTCCTTCCACTGTGTATATGACTACGGTTATATCAACAACAGTACCTATCTTTGTTAAATACAATGGAAGAAAGATATGGTTTTCTTTTTAAAATAATATTAAATAATGGTCTCATACCATGGATAGGCAGATGATATAAAGACCAGAAACCAAGATATCTAAATTCTACATCTACTCCATTCTACCCTTATCTATCTAGGAGACCTTGGACATATTCTTCTCTTTGTCTGTACCACAGTCTCCCAGAAGCAACACAGGGAGGTAAAATAGTTAATTGCACCATCTCAGTTTGCCTGTGTAGTCGATGGGAATTCTGGGGTAAGACACAGGAGTAGTTTCTTCTGATGGCATGTAGCCTGGTCGTCATCTATGAGTGGCCCTCATTGTGGAAGAAGGCTTCCCATTGTTCACACATTCAGCATGTACAATTCCACAAGGCTGCTCCATGATGGTGAAAACTGAGTCCTAATGTGACATCAGCTGTATCCGTAATGTGGCCTCTTCAAGATCTCATTACTGTGTAAGAGGATCAGATGTGCACAAACTGAGGGAGGCTGTGGACCAAGGGGTCAGTGGTACAGTTGGATGGTTATGACTTATGGATCGTGGTAAAGCTTGAAGCTAGAGCATACAGCACACTTTCAGTAAGACAAGCCTTTGAGATGGTTGGTTCTCCTTTTTATATCTTCACGATCATAGAGTCGACTCTCTTCTCCAAAACTGAAGGACAAGGCCTCAATTTAGTCCTGCTGTACAAACCCCTCCAGTTCCATTTGCCAATGGTTGGTTATTCTTTTTCTACGTCAGTGCCAGGAAGAACTGTATTTTTACTTAAGAAAAGGTACCAACCGTCATCCAGCTTCTCATTAGAGAGAAGGAAAACACCTCTCACATAAACCCACTTTAGAAAATATGAATGTAGCACTGTTCCCCAAACCATTTTCTTCTCTGCCTGCTGGCTGTCCACAGCTCCTTTCATGACCTCCTCGTTCCAGGCCCTGAAACCATTCTGTCTTCTAGCCTGCTTGGTGAATAGCAACTACTAGGGGCAAACAGAAAGAGCCCTGTTCTCTCTCTTGTTCCTAAACTGAGATTCTGGTTCTACCAAAGGCAGTGGAATTGCTAGGAGAATACTTCATATCCCTAGACCCTCATTTCTCCGATAAGCAAGATAGGAATGAGTACATCTGTTTCTTTAGGAGGTCTGAGTTAGGGGTGAGAATGCATGGAAGAAGTCTCATAGTCCTCCCACTGACACCCAATTAATGAAGTTTTCCTGCCCTGTTTGGTCCAAGGACTCTTCTGGACTTTCTCTGGCTTATGGAACCACCAAAGTAATTTCCAAATCACTAATGAGACAGCAAAAGGGGTCCACAGGAATCATTGCATTGTTTTCAATTTACTGAGGCATCGGGTCTCATGGTATGTTCTGTCACACTGTGGTGTTAGTTGGTTTGTATGTTCCTTATTTCTGTGGCCTCATTGTCTTCTACTCCATGTACTGTAGGTGTAGGCATCTAAAATGACATCCTGCAGACTTGCCCTCAAACCCTGTCTTTGACATTAACCTATTGTTTGGTCTATGTCAGCTTCTTCATATTTAAATTCCATTCCTATGAGTTAGGTCTCTTCAGAGCTGTGTAGGCTACTCAGGACCATCCCCTATGGCTTGAGGTACTAGATGTTCCAAAAAGGAAGTCCACTTCTTTTCTCTTTCCTTCCTTTTCTAGAATAAAAAGTTATGTAAAAGTAACTTTTATTCAGCTGATGTAATTGTCATCTTGGAGGATTACTGATGAATAAGCTCAGCCTTTCTAATTTTCTCTGAACTCTGGCTCACGTGGTTCAACTCAACTGTTCTGGCTCAAACTCCAAGCTGACTGATTCAGTCTGGCTTCTCTCATCTCACAAAATTGTTCTGCTTGGCCTCAAACTAACTGGAAATTTGTTCTAATCATCTGGCTTCTTCTCATTCCCTGGCTTCAATCACCTCTGCTGACCTGCCCTGAACTACATGGACTTAGGTACAAACTGCACTCCACTGTACTCACTGCACTGAACCCCACTGCACTGCAGTCCTCTCCACAGCACTCACTATACTGCACTCACTGTGCCCATGCTGCACTGCACTCACTGCACTGCACTCACCACACTGCACTCACTGTGCCCATGCTGCACTGCACTCAATGCACTGCACTCACTGCACTCACCACACTGCACTCACTGTGCCCCTGCTGCACTTTACTCCACCTCACTGCACTGTACTGCACTCACTGCACTCACCACATTGCACTCACTGTGCCCCCACTGCACTGCACCCCACCTCACTACGCTGTACTGCACTTACTGTACTCACCACACTGCACTCACCATGCCCATGCTGCAGTACACTCAATGCACTGAATCACTGCACTGCATTGCATCACTGCACTAAACAGAACTGACTGACCCCTTCAGTTTCCCTGTACCACTCTTAAATAGCTTTTCTCCTGAGAATTGGGCATATCCTATTTCTGACTCATTCTATCAAATCTTTCTCTGATTAATCACTTTGTCTGCTCCTCAATTAGCCATCATTGTTTAGGATTACAGGTATGTACAAAAGGCATGTCTGCATTCCAGCCAGAGGGTTTAAAGAGGCTCATCAGCATTCCAGATGGAACACACAGACCTACACCTTTGTATGTGATCCTTTGCAAGAACATAGGTTTCCTACCTAGAGTATGTGATTTCCACATAACGTTCAGTGTCCGGCTGATATAGAAGTCCTACCTTTAAGGAGTAGTTTTCCTGCTTGATAAACATAATTCAATGCATTTAATTGCAGTTTGCAAATTGTCATTTACCTGTTGCCCTGAAGTTCCCCTGGAAGATGAGGGTATTCGTATCCAGGTTTAGATGTAAAGAAACCAACCAAGAGTTGAAATCATTTTTCCATATATCCTAGTCAGTGCTGGGGAGCCTGGATTTTAAGCAGGTTACTTTCTCAGACATAAACCCTATTGGAACTGAAAGATAATGCTCAGTGTGTCAGTTCTTAAGGAAACCTTCATTTTCCTATCTGAAAATGAAGTAGAACATTACTTTAAGCCTATGAAAAAGTCAGCTTTTCTGTCATTCTCTAATACAAAGTTTGTTTCTCTGGGTTCCTAATTCTTCAGTTCAGCCACGTGGGCTAGGGGTTAAAGGCTGCACTTGTCCTTGGTGAGTATACACTTGTTTCCTGTTGTTCTACATCTGCCAAATCCCAGCTGCTTATGTAGCTTTCCTGTCCTATTGCTCATTGTTAAGTAATCTAGAGATGATTCAAAGTGCATAGAATATAGACTGAATAAGTAGATTCATACATTTGAGAAGGCTAGAGTTAGCTGAGAGAGTTTAAACATTCCAGCACCTCTCACTCCTGAGTGTCGCCTGGAGTCACAAGTGTTCATCCTTCCTCTGGGCTGAAGTTGTCTATGAAACGGTACTTTGTGTTCTTTCTTGAACTTCCATGCTGTGGTGTCCCTGTGGATAAAATTCAGTGATCAGTCCTTAGAGGAGCACACTCTGCCCTTCTTCATCAGTGTCAAGGAGGAAGGAAGACAGTTTTCTTATACAGAATAACAAGCAGGATTCTCTGTGTGTTTTATAATGAGCTACCAATAACAAAATAAAACTTCAGCTGAAGAATTGACAGCCTGGATCTGTAATCTGCCTGACCTGACAATTACAGGAACTTATTACCACGTCAGCCTGCCAGATGGATCTCCTTGAAATGTAACGTGCTGCACTTCTGAATTCAGCAGGCACTTCCTTTTCTCCCCCCTTTGTGTTTGTTGAGTTTGGGAAAGAAGCAGTTTTCCTTGAACTAAACCCACTCATTTCAAGTGTGTTTAATGACAGCAATATGTGGCAGATAAAATAAAATCCTACGGCCTTGTTTGATGTTTGTTTTAATTTCAGACCCTAGTAAAAGAATGCAGAGGAGATAAATCATATGACTCAAGTGGAGGAGTTGAAAACAAATGATGTATTATCATAATTTAGCATTTTCTCTCCCTAAGCATTTGGGAGGTCAGAAGATCTGAGCCATAGTTATAAAGGTTGTTGAGGTTTACGTGGTACTTGGCAATGCACAGTGTAGGCTTCTGTTAAGTGGCTGCAGCTCTGTGCTGGCCATCCAGAAAGGCATGTCCTACCAGCACTCAAGTAGACAGAGCCATGTCAAGTGCTAATTCTGAGTGGCAGAGTTTACCTCATCCCTGTTCGAGTCAATTTAGTGATTCCTCACGTGCTCTGTCAGGACCATTCATTGATCCCTTATGTGATATATTAGTGTACTTTGTGAACATCCTGGTTTTTAGCTTTATTAAAACATATGTTTGTATGACAGACTCAATACTTTTTACATTTGAGAATAAATGGAGAACAGAAAAGTGTTTTCCTCATACCTCATTGTTCCCACTAATTCTACTCGCTCTTGTAGCGGCCCTTTATAATGGATTAATATGTTCATAATAGACATAATACATAGTGTTGAGTGTGTAACTGTGACATCATAAAGGGTGCTATTCTCTACCTTCTGATTCACTCTTTCCTTTCTGTCTTTGTCAGTTAAAAGGAATCTGGATGTATGTGTTAATGCTTATCCAGAACCTCTTAATTCAAACTATAATATTATTTAATGTATCATCTTTCTGGGTGTCAGCGTCTCCTAGTTGTTATAAAATGTGAAGAGGAACATCTTTGCTTGTTTGTTTCTGTGTAGCTGTGAATTTGGAGTTGTGTTGTAGCATAAATTATACAGTGCATTCCTCAAGTTAGCTCATTTTATCTACCCAGGCTCCTACTCAGTTACGTGCTTGGCAATGTCTTGTTCAGACCTACCCAGGCACTTCTCTAAACAGATGATTGTGGCAAAGAAGGTTGTCTTCCAAAGCACCATGATCCCAATAGAATAACTGGCTGTGGAAGATGGGTAGAGTATTATTGTAATAGTTTTACTTCTTTAAAAGTCATCACTCTAGATAGAACAAGGTTCTTGTACAGTAGAAATATCTATCATAATTAAAAAATGTTAATGTATCACTAATGTGAACAATACATTTAACTAATTCTTTGGTAATGAAGTGTTGAACCTAATCAGACTTTAAAAATATACACTTGAGATGAACCCCACCTGGGGCTTCTTAAGGCTCAGCAAGAGTGAGCTGATACAGATGACCCATGGCTGGGGCCACATGGGTGGTCCAGGCAAGAAGTGAGCACAAAACAAGAACAAGTCTAACACCTTGGCACCTGGACAGCAAGCTAACCTGAGATGGCCACCAGTCAGTTGATAAGCAGGCCTATGGGACATTCCATGCCTGAGATGACCTGGTGCCATAATGCATAGCACTCCTGAGACCACTCCTGAGACAACCCCAGAGACTCCAGACACAACTAAATGGAACAAGTAACTGGTGGAGAAATGAAAGAAAAAGAGAAACAGAAGCTTCTGGGCAGAATGAAGAGAGTCAGAATTGGAGACTTAAGAGCAATGAGGAACAGACTGATGTAAATAGTCCCTGATGCCATCTGAAATCATAGTGGGGTCATGATCTGTGCTGCCACCTGGGTCCATATCTGGGTCCATGGCCCTGTTGCAGCAGGAGTATTACCACCAAAGGCCAGATGGACATCTCTGATCTGGGATGGCTCCTGAGAACATGTTGATGTCTGAGGGCTGTGAAGAACTCACTTCACATTTTGCCTAGATATCATAGAAGAGCTAGCCATGGGGCATGAGAGCAGTAGATCTGCCCCTGTCCCTAGCCAGCTGAGGTACTTGGGAGAGTCGGCCCCATACATCCCCCAGGAAGCATGGTAGAGCTGGCCCTGATTGTGGGAGTTATGAGTAACCCCATCCTGATTAGTATGATGATGAGAGCACTGGCCCTGCCCCCTGTCTTGTGTGGTGGAGTTGACAAGGGAGAGATACCCTCTTCCTTTCTTAACTCTCACCATCTATGGTAGGTGGAGACCTGGCCCAGGAGTGGGATAACTTGCTACATCCTTCACTGTCCACAGCACTTGGGATAAGAGGCCTAGCGTCTTACCTGGGCAGCATGTTAGAGCTTGCTCTGATTGTGGGTGACATAGATGAAACAGCATTGAGGACATGGGAGCAGGAGAGCTAGCTCTTCTCCTTGCTGTTTGTGAAATTGGCATGGCAGGGCAGGAGAGCTTGCTCTAGTAGCCTGGTGCTTGAGAGCTGTCAGGCTGACCAGCTCAGATACTTCCCAGGCCTATATCCAGGGATTTGAATTGGCCCTCTCCAGCATCTACTCCATTGATGAACTCACGGAGTGGGTTGAAGGATTTAATCCTACAGATCCAAAACCTCAAGAACTCCATGAAAAGGAGCAACAAATGGCCACCTGAAAGGAGTTCCAGTGAGGTTCCAGTATTGATAGTGTAGCAGAAGTCAGAGGCCTCGAACCAGATCAATGACTGATCGCAGTGAACATTTGCTAGTAAAGAAGTGTAGACAAAATGGTATACCGTGGGACACACCGTGACCCACTACAGTTTATACAACAAGATAGTTGTCTTCTTTTGAGGGGGAAGGGGCAGGTTGTAAGGGCAGAGGGTGAGTCTGAGGGGAGGGTGGGATGATGTGAAATTTACAACGAACCAATAAAAAGCTAAACACGCAAACACTTGAATTCTCACTATGAGGTATCAAAGTCCAGAAAGTGACCTCATGGCCCAAGCCACCCTGATTCCTTCACCTAATCTGTTCATATTGGAGGTAGTTCATAGGCAGTGAGCTCATCTGAATTGCTTTTGTGAATTATAGAAGAATACCTCCCAGGTATTTCCAAGAACCACAGATGATCTGTTGTACCTTACAGGAATAGAGAGACAAAATGAACTCTCAAATCTATACATTTTTAAAACCTTCAGATGCCATGTGATTCAGAATCCTGTTTGTCTGTGTTCTATTAGACTAAAGAAATGTTTATCGGGTTTGTTTTAGTTAAGTCCAGCCAGGACTCTAGAGGCCAAGCTGACCCTGGATGATGAACATTTATAGTAGATTTCCTCTTTGTCTGGGGGAGGTGGCAAACAATGCATTAGAATACCTGATCTCATGGATTCTTGGTGTATAATTGAAGACCTAACATGGCCAATTTTGTCATCTTAGATAAACTTCCCGAGTTCCACAATGCATGGTCACCACTGGACAAGGATTTAGTCAGCACCTTCAATCCTCTTTCCTTCTTCCTATTAGTGATTCTCTTTATTTTTCTTGTGGACCCGAGGCAAATGTCCCTCTGAGGCCCTGTGGCTTTTTCCTACTATCTCAGACTTACCCCCATTCATCACTGTTCCTGGTTCTTTCTCTCGATGGCTTACACTCAGATGCCTGAAGAATCAAGGCCATTATTTTAGCTAGTTCTTCTCCGGTACAAATTGAGAAGGGACTCATTTTCCTCCACAGTCCGTGGGTACCTAGTCTGGTTTTAGTGTACTCTCCAGTCCAATTACTTGTGGCCAGAGTTCAGAATCACTTGCTACACAGCTGTGGTAATGTATTTAAGTGAGCAAACAGCTTCCAGAGGTTCTTCTCTTGAATAGAACCATGGGTGTGGAGGAAGCTCCACATTTTACATGCCCCTCCATCATAATCAGACTCCAAACTTGGTTAAATTGAGTGTTTTGAAGATTTAAGAGTCCGGTAAACAAAATACTTTCAGAAAAACCTACATTCAGTGTCTCATTTAATAATGGAACTTTCTGCCAACTTTTTGAGCTTTCATTTTTCTATAATAAAAAGGGGAGGACAGCAAAGATAAATTTCCTCTGCCTTTGTTCTCTGGAAAAAGCAAGCCTTCTGGAAGTGAAGGCCCTGACAGAGGGTGAGAAGAGGAGGGAGGCAGTGAGAAGCAAAGTTTAGAGCAGGCACTAAAGAGAGTCGAGAGCAGGGTAGCATAGATTTTCCTCAACAATGTTAGGTTCCTGTGTTCCTGGAGAGAGGAGGGGTACATGCACAGACACTGATAGTTATTAAAGAGACAGACCAAAGGAGATTCTGCTGCTCTCTCCCTTTCCTCAAAAGTAGGGAACAGTGCTCTATGTGGACCTGGAAGGCCGGTGAATGAAACTCCAGGGCAGTGTAGCTAGACTCTTGGAAACATGGAATGTACACATCTACCAAATGATGCTGCGAAATCCCATGACAGGATGTCATAATCAGATCTCTCTTGAGTTTCCTTTTTTTCCTCAATACTCTGAGCCAGTTCTAGCACATTGGCACTGTCTCTAATTTAAGGTTAGCAGAAAAACAGGATGAAATACAGAGGAACAAATTTTAGCAGAATGTTCATTGTTGTGACTTCAGGAAACAGAAGGCATAGGTCTCCACCTATATCTATAAATAGAGACTTCAGACAGATGGCATCAGTGTGTTAGCCTGTCATTATCAGAAACTTATGGATTTGGCCTTGAGCCCAAGGGAAAGACTACTGCTTTATTTCTACATATGTAGCCTTGCCTTGCTGGTCACAGCAGCACTAGTGACCTGAAGTTCTCTCCTGGCATGAACTTGCCTCTTGTATACTTTCGAATTTAGAGAAACAGAGAGGAGCATGATGTTGTAGGCTGGAGTCAAAGTCTGCCTGCCAAGGGTTGAACCACAGCTGCCCTGTCTCCTCTCAGATCTTCTAAGTAAATGCTACTTCTCTGTGAGCAATGAGTGAAGCCTAGACAGGATCATTTCTTTCTTGTAAAGATCTAAGAAATTTCCTTCTGGAACTTAATCATAGAACTATTTGAGAGGTCTGTGTAAATCTCTCACCTATGCAATCTCTTCAGAAGGCTAAATGATGAAGGAAGTGAGACTATGATTTGAGCTGCAGGTTACCCCATGAGGATGTGAGGCTGGTGAGATGGTGGGCACTGCTGAGTGGCTCTTAGTGGTCAGAGGGCCAGGGAAAAGGGGGGAGTTCAGAAGTCAGGGTGAGACAAATCTTGGATATGTTTTCCCTTGGTTGTATGTCTTAACTAGCTCTATAGCACAGAGAAAAGACACCCCCTTTTCTACTGCCTCTCCCCTTGGCCTGTAGATCCCATTAGTGTTTAGATTGCACTGTGGATCTTGCAACTATTGGTTATCTTTCTCACACTGTCTACTGGAAGGACAATATTGTTAGCTCATTGTCTCTTACTACAAAAGTCATGGGACCTGGGGGACAGTATCGTTGCCACCCTTGTCCTGTCCACTGCAGTATTATGCACACATGCTCATCAATCTGAAGGTGTTGTTAGGTAGTGCTTTGGCTAATCTGTGCTTCTTGACCAAAATAGCCTCTAGGATGAGATTATGATTTTAAAAGATCACCCTCAATGTGTGTGTGTATGTGTGTGTGTGTGTGGGTGTATATATATCTTACCAACTTTTGGAAAAACTGGATGTATTATCACAGCGATGCACACATTACCACTTTGATTACTTTTTAAAAGCTTTCATATATAATGTTTATTCAATTAAAATGTAATTATATTGTTTTCCTTCTTCTCCCATCAAGCCCTACCCCCGTATTACTCATTTCCAAATCCCCCCCCATTTTAACCATGTTGTGAAATATACACGTAAATGAATATGTCGCAGGTACAGCCTGCTGAGTCTGCTCAGTTTTGCCTGCAGGTATATTAGGCTATTGCTATTGTATAATCAATAAAGAGCCTCATATCTGAGGAAACCCACTTCTCCCACTCAGCAGTTGTTAATTGCTTGGAGTTCTTCATCTAGTGGCAGGGCCCTGTGCTTTCCCCCATCTACATTGGGATGTCAAGTGTTACTCATTTATTTATCAATTGATTGATTGGTTGATTGATTTTAAACTCCAGATTTTATTCCCATTCCGGTCCACCCTCTGACTATTCCCCATCCCATACCTCCTCCCCGCACCCCTGTCTCCACGAGGATGTTCCCACCCTCCAACCCCACCCCACTAGACCTCTAAACTCCCTGGGACCACCAATTTCTTGAGGGTTAGGTGCATCCTCTCTGACTAAACCCAGACTCAGCAGTCCTCCGCTGCATATGTGTCATGGGCCCCATATCAGCTTGCGTATGCTGCCTAGTCAGTGTTCCAGTATCTGAGACATCTCTGGGGTCCAGTTTAATTGCGACTGCTCGTCCTCCCACAGGGCTGCCCTCCTCCCCAGCCTCTTAAGCAGCCATGTTGTTGAGATTTCATGGGTCAGCTCTGTTATTGCTGGAAGACACAATCTCACATCAGACATCCTGGTCCTCTGACTTACATTCCAAGCTGTTTTCAAAATTCTTGATAGTGATTTTTACTTTTTTTTTTTTTAATAAAACATAACAAATCTATAATGTCTCCTCCTATATTTAAGGAGCTTAAATAATGAAGAAGAAAACATCAAATGTAAAATAAAGAAACATTCAGGCCTTAATGTCTCAAAATGAACTTTTTACCACACTTCAAGGTTGTTTTTTAAACATTTGCTTTTAGCAAACACATAGAAATCTCTTTACTGAGAAGTATTCAAACTCTTTGTCAATGTGTACCAATTTCCTTGTCACAAAGTGCAAGTTACCTTTATGTCCTGTGAAGTGATGGTGCACATAGGGCTGCATAATGTCACCAAGGGCTTAAGAACGAAGGGAGCAGTGTTGTTGTGTGACAGATAGGACTGACTTTCGCCCCCTGGTAGGAAATTGTATAAACCATGTCTGCCTTATATTCTCAATACCTGAGCTATCTGATATTTGGATAAGGAGATACTGGCGCACCGCACCCTGTTGTTGCTTCTCAGCTTATTGTGTGTATGTTCCCAAGGCAGTGTAAAAGGTTGCTTCTCTTAATATATATGTTATATTTTGCCACATGGTTTAGAATGTCATATCTTGACTTTCAAGCATGGGAGCTGGACTCGGGAGACAGGTTTGGGGACTTTGAGGTAACTCTGATACAAGGCTATTTTGGAAAAAGTGCATCTTTTAAAACTGCCATTTTTTAAAAAAGTATTTTGCTAGCGCTTTGCCTTGTGAATTGTCAGGACTCTAAGCACCATGCAGTTCAGTGAAGAAGACTTCACTGCTTAAATTGCAGCATGAATAGAAGTGAGCCTGACTCCTGCCTCACTCTAATTTTCCCTGTTTTATTACATTTTAAATGTACTTATTCTGTGTCCACGGGAATATGTGAAGTGGCATCCACGAAGCTCAGAGGACGATGTGATGGCATCCCTACCGTTTCTGTGGCAAAAATCAGACTCACGTCATCATGCTCTCTTACAAGCACCTTTTCCTGCTCATTGCTCTTGCCAGCTCTACTCTTGGTGCCTTATGGACTTCCTGGAAACTTGTAGCTCTCAAGCTGTATGAGTCTATTTTATATTTTTCTAAACATAATTACCATGTTCTCATACACATTCACCTCTCTGGTCCTGTATTTCCACATCTTAAAAATGGAGCTGATCATAGGTCCTGTCTCATAAGGTTGTTAGGGGTATTAATATGTAATCATATATCCTTATCCTTTGAAGTATCTACTTTTTATTTAAAAATTAATTCAGTTAACTCTGTGTATATGAGAGATTTGCCTACCCATATGTCTGTGCACAACATGTGCGCCTAGTGCCTATAGAGGCCAGAGGAGGGCATCAGGTCTCCTGGAACTGGAGTTACAGATGGTCTGTGAACTGCCATGTGGGTGCTGGGAATCAAACCCTGCTCACCTACAAGAGGAGCAAATGCTTCTAGCCACTTAGCCATCTTTCGAATACCCAGCATCTAATTTTTAATGTCAGTTTCTGAGAGATGGAAATCAATTAGATAAGCTAGCATCATCATTTCATTCTACATGTTAAAAACACAGATGCATTCACGTGATCTCAAGCATCATGTACAGTGTTTTTGGTTCTTACCACGATGCCTACCACGGTGGAGTATACTGCTATTATGGGCGAAGCATAAGGCACCATACTTATAGGTGAAAAGAACCTGTACCTACCTATCCCGCACTGCCAAGCAGTTACCTACCCTTTACTTGAGAAAACCTAGGGACTTCCCATAGAGCACACAACTAAATTAACTCGATTGTGGTGGTTTTCTTTTTTTCTGTATTTTCTGTACTGTTCACCTAGTTCTCAGATTCCCCTAGTTTTATAATAACACACAGTATTACTAATATCTATCTCCTTGAATCTCATACCTACTTAGATGTCAGTTTTAGAGGACTTTTTAAAGTTTCAAATCTTCTAAATCCAAATTTCTAATGCTACTGATCCTTAAGTGAATATTCTCTATACGCCATGGAATGATTCCATTAGTGAAATCATTGTGGTTTGCCCAACTCCTGTAATTCTTTGTATTCCTTCTTTTGACACCTGTTCTTTGGAAATTTCACTTGTGCATTGAAATAAGTTGTCTCACATCAAACCAAGATAATTCTGCTTCTCTTCCAATGAATATCCGTCCTTGGCGCTGGAGAGCTGTCTCAACCGTTAGGAGAATGGGCTGCACTTCCTGAGGATACAGGTTGGATTCCCAACACTCCCGCAATGTCTCACAACCGATGCTAACTCCAGAAGAAGATCTTCTTGCCTGCACATCCGTCAGACAGGCGCACTGTACACAGACGTAACACATAAATTAGAAAAATAAAAACATTTGGTCACCTATGTTTTCCACATATAACTTTTAGCAACATCACCAGGACTTAGGCTTTGTTCACACTCCTGCTCCTAATTTCAAAGATTAGAGGGTTTATGTTATGAGGTATTGATGATGTAAAGGAGAAGGCCTGCCTTTGAGAGTCTATTGGTTTTCTAAAGTTCACTCCCCTTGAGGAACCAGTTCCTTTAAGTCACTGATTGTTGGAGTGAATCTTGTAGTTACACATATTTGTGATATTGCTATTATTTTACCTGTGCAAGAGCTTCATATATATTAGTCCTTTTCAGGAAGCAGACACATACATCATTTTTCTTACATAGTATCGAGCATAATTGGACCCTTTAGCCAACCAGGCTCCACAGTAGAGTCAAAACATATAATAGCTTTGTCAAACACAAAAATGATTTGAGAAGTTAAATTATAAAGAGATAATTTGATAACTAAGGTTTTCGTTTGTATGTTCAGTGTGCGATGCACTTTACTTTTACTTCTGTAAATCAAAGTAGCTTTGAAGACTTGATCCATACATTAAATTAACAAGTATTTATTGAGGACCTGCCATGAGCTAGAGACATAAAACACAACTTGTAATAACATTTACAGTTTTCTGTGGCGTGATAAAGCAAGTGCTGAGGGACAGTTGTGATTCCTTTGTGTTCATGTAGGAAGCTCGGGGAAGGCAAATGTTGGCAAGTTGAGGAGATCTTTGAAAAGTCTCTTCTAAAAGATTATGGTGACATCTGTAGTCTGGAAGTAGGTGGACCGGAGAAGGAAGTGCTTTTCCGGGGGAAAGTGTGCTAAGGCTCAAAGTAGCTCAAGCTAGCTGAAGAAGAGACAGTAGCTTTGTGGGTAGCGAGCCTTTCTTCTCTCCAGGTATGTGTTGACTGTGCCCTCTGTGAGGTCACAGAGAAGGTGGAGGCCAGCTACAGCTTATGTCCTTGTGGACAGATCAGAGAGTTTGCCACAGTTAAGCTAGGCAGTTGGCTCATGCCAAGTTGGCTCAAGGTCCTGTAGTTTTCAGAGTAAGATGTGTATAAGAGATTGGCGTTCCCAGCTTTTTGACGAATTTGAAGGGCTTAGAAAATGGAGTAAGTGGAAAGAAAAAAATGTATCTGAAAGAATGCATTGGTGATGATTCAGTGCAGTGCAGTGACTCTGTGTATTGTGCACCCTGTCCTATAGGCTGCTGGGGAAAGTAGGGGCATGCCTGAAGAGGAGCACTGGAACACTGAAGGTTTGTGATAACAACAATGTGGATAAGAGCACTAACTTGTGATGTGCTTAAACTGGAGAGGCCTTGTGTTGTAAATGAAAGCTGGCTGTGTCCACCTTATGGGCACAAGCAGTACTGTTCCAGGTAGAATGTGAGATAAAGCCCTGTTGATTTAGCCTTTCTGCAGCTGAAGCTAATTTGTTCTTATGTTAGGAAGTTATACTTAGACAAGTCATCAAATAATAACTGACATTTTCCAACAATTCTCAATGGCTTCCATCAGTTAAATCTCTCATAAGAATATGGTAGATTATCATTTCACAGTTAGGGAAATTGTAACAGAAAGGTCTAACCTAATGTTCTGATTATGGGCATAGATGTGGTCTTTGAGTCTAGACAGTGTGGCTCAGATGCTATGGCAAACATGAATTGGCAACTCAATATATACTTAAAATACTAATATTCTCTATATACTAGGGAAGAGTGATACAGGACAAAGACATATATATGCAAACACACACACACACACACACACACACACACTTTGCTTTTGAACAGGTCATGGATTATAATCTGATGATAGATTCATGCAATGCTTACCCCTTCCTCGCTGTAAAAACATTTATAAACATACTCATTCACTGCAGACCTTACACCAGTCCTCCAGACCTTCATCTGTAATAATAAGCTTTAAATCCACGATTTCAGTTTAATTTCAGTTTTATTTTTGTATTGCTGTAATCTAATACCCATACTAATTCAAGAGTTTCCTGTAATATGAGCTTCTGATTCTAATCTGGATGAAGTCAGTTGCCTGCTTCATAATTTAGTGTAAAGAAGGAGAAAGGGTGTTATGTCCTTTGTTAGGTGATTAAAAATATCTGAGTAAGCATGCCCTAGGCCTCTTGGGTTCACTGCATATCTTATAGGTAAGGCAGATACATAGAAGAGAATTCCTGTGTGACCTTTTGCAATTTTTTTTGAGATTATATTTGTTTCATTTCCTTCTGTCTTTTCCTTTTTCCAAAGCATTTCTTGTGCCCCGCCCCCTGGTTCAAACTTATGGCTTCTTTTCTTTATGCTTTTGCTGTTTGTGGTGGTGGTGGTGGTTGCTTATGTGTGTGTATTCCTAAATACATAAATACCACTTGTCCAGTTTGTATAATGTCAAATCTGTATCTTCAGAGTCCTGTGAAATCTTTGCATGTTTGTTAAAAAGACCTGTTTTCTTGGGTTGTTTTGTTATTCCAGACGCCACCGATATTTTTATATTTAGTATATTTAAAATGAAGTGTTTGCCATTTTAAGATCAAATCTTCAGAAGTTAAAGTAAAATAATGTTCTCCAGGGATAGCAGAGAAGTAATTGCCCACTATGAAGAATGTATGCTGCAGAGGCCTCGGTGGATAGTTGGTCTCAGGCAGGGAGCATCAGACAGGACACTGAAAAGTCACTGCAGGTCCTGAGACGCTGAGCCCGCTTGGCAGCACAGAGATCTGGAATACCTTAAAATAAAAACCGCAAATGCAACAGATTTAATCAATCCTAGTATTTTTTTTCCCTTATTCTCCCAGTCCCAAGTTAAAAATAAAATTCGCCTGCCTTATTTTCCTATGTGCTAGTTGGGGGGATTAGCTGGAGCTCTCAACAGGAAAGCAATAGCTAGAGTAGACACCATTGTGTGGTGGGTGAAAGCCCGGTAGAGATAATTACACAGTCACTCCCACTATATTACCCTTCAAAGAAACTGAGCCTAATATTCTCCTCCTAAGCAATTTAACCAACTTCTAAAAAAAAGTACAAGATATTATTTAGAGAATGAAATAGCTACTGTATATAATCAGGAGGGAGAATTATAGCAAATTATTACACTCATTTGATAAGTACATAAAGAGCTACATTCAAAGCTTTGTATTGAACCTCCTCAGTAATTGCTCATTTCTGCTAAGTGTCCTATGCAAAGGGCAGTTGAAGAAGTGCTAAAAAGAAGGATATGTGAAGAAGGGATCTGTGATCTCATCCCATGCTCCATGGGATCGAGCTCATTTTGTCATCAGATGTCAAAAGTGATGACCTTTCCCTTTTTTTGCATCTCCAAGGAAAATGTTCATATATAATCACAGAAAATAATGTTAAAGCTCAATAAATCTATTTTACTGTCTTGTATGCATGCACATGTGTGTGTTTGTGGGCATGATTGTGACAAAAGCCTTATTCTCTGTCTGTATCCAGCACTCCAAAACACCAGTGTTTTCCAAGCGTAGCAGCGTATGCAGAACTTCCCAGAATAAGAACATCCCCAAATCCCCCAAATTGTCTACCCACTTGACCAACAAGCTGGCAGTAATATTTGGATTATATATTTCTGATTTTCTTTAAACAGATTAAAAACTTGTATAAATGTTGACACTTCAAAGATTGAGGAATTACATTTGTGTTTGCTAGGATTTTTTTCTCCAGCAAGCCAAACAAAAACAAAAGTAGAAGAATAAAAGTTGAATTAATTGCTATTAAGAGAAGCTCCCCAATATAATTTTTAAACCAGATAACCCTTACAAGCAATGGTAAAGATGTCAAATACCCATAGAGAAACACTGTCCATCACTGGACAGCAGAATTCAACAAATGTCTTAATCTCTAGATGCTTCATGAAAGATTTCGTGAACCTATAGAGTGTAAGGTTGTATTACCTACCCAAACAGTTGTGGGAGTGAGCCTTGGCATTCGTGATCCTGGAGAGAACAGTGCCCCTCACATGCTTACACTTCAGCAATTTTAAGCCTTTCTTGAGTCTCTTCCCATTTCCAACTGATTTCTACCAGTCAGGTGCCGAAAAATACCTAGAAGTCACCATCTGCAAGACCATCAAAATTGATCATGAAGGTGAGCCTGGAAGACAGTCCTGGTGACTGTGGGAGACCTTATAGTTGTACCTGCTGGCCTTGATGACAATGTTAAAGAGTAAAATAGAATTACTATGACTCTTGGTTAAAACGTGACTCAAGGACTGAACTCTAAATGTGAAGACTTCTTTAGAACACCAAGAAAGCCACAGGTTGCTTTGTTTATGGATTTATTCATAAAAAAGGAGTGACATGTGATTTAATAAAACCAACATGAGTAAATAATTTCAAGCCATGTGTTTCAACAAGAATATAATAAAAATTTAATGAAGAAACAGTCATGATTTAAATTGTACTGATTGTTTCTAGAACAGTAATAGTTAAGAGTACATTTTATAGTAAGCAGTGCCTTTCATTTGATGAGTCATTGCAATAATCACTCAAAATATTCTTTATTACAGATAAATATTGGTAGGTACATTATGAGGAAGTAGGGGCCTTTGGGCCTTCAACTCTAAGTAGAGTGCTACAAAAGGAGGTTTGGATTTATCAGAAGTTTGAAGAACTTGAATTACAACTATATCAATATGATTTGCCCTAAATATATTATATATATATTGTACTACTTGGGGCTAAAATTCATTTCAGACAAATGTACATTTTTTCCCAGATGTAATTTCTCAAGTGTTTCAAATTATTCAAATATAAAATGTAACCATCTTCTCTTCTACAAGGACACAAAGTATTACTCCTGACCAACTTTTATATCCCTTTCCCATTAGCTTACTTTCTTTTCTTTTCTTTTTTTTTTTTGAATATTTATTTACATTTCAAATGTTTTCCCTGTTCCAGGTCTCCCCTTCTGGAACCTCCTACCCTATCCCTCTACCCCCTGCCTCTATGAGAGTGCTCCTTCACCCACCCACCCACTCCCTTCTTCCCTCCCTAACATTCCCCTACACTGGGGCATCGAACACCCTCATGCCCAAAGGCCTCTCCTCCCACTGATGTCCAACAAGGCCCTCTCCTGCCACATTGGTGGCCAACATCATGGGTCCCTCCATGTGTATTCTTTGGTTGGTGGTCCAGTCTCCAGGAGCTCAGGGAGGTCTGGCCAGTTGACACTTGTTCCCTCCTTGGGGCTGCAACCCCCCCCCCCAGCTCCTTCAGTCCTTTCTCTAGCTCCTCCATCTGGGACCCCACACTCAGTCCAATGGTTGGTTGTGAGCATCCACCTCTGTATTTGTCAGGCTCTACCTGAGCCTCTCAGGAGACAGCTTATCAAGCTTCCATCAGCAAGCACTTCCCAGCATCCACAATAATGTCCAGGTTTGGTGGCTGTATATGGGATATAGCCCCAGGTGGGGCAGTCTCTGGATGGCCTTTCCTTCAGTCTCTGCTCCACACTTTGTCTCCGTATTTCCTCCTGTGAATATTTTGTTCACCCTCCTAAGAAGCACTGAAGCGTCCAAGTTTTTGTCTTCCTTCTTCTTAGGCTTCATATGGTCTGCGAATTGAATCTTGGGTATTCTGAACTTTTAGGCTAATATCCACTTATCAGTGAGTACATACTGTGTTTGTTTTTTTTGTGACTGAATTACCTCACTAGGTATAAGATTTTCAAGTTCCATCCATTTGCCTAAGAATTTCATGAAGTCATTGATTTTAATAGCTGAGTAGTATTCCATTGTGTAAATGTACCACATTTTCTGTATCCATTCCACTGTCAAGGCACATCTGGGTTGTTTCCAGCTTCTGGCTATTATAAATATGGTTGCTATGAACATAATGGAGCATGTGTCTTTATTACATGTTGGAGCATCTTCTGGGTATATGCCCAGGAGTGGTATCACTGGATCCTCAGGTAGTACTATGTCCAATGTTGTGAGGAACTGCCAAACTGATTTCCCGAGTCATTGTACCAGCTTGCAATCCCACCAGCAATGGAGGAGTGTTCCTCTTTCTCCACATCCTCGCCAACATCTTAGTTTTTGATCTTAGCCATTCTGACTGGTGTGAGGTGGAATCTCAGGGTTGTTTTGATTTGCATTTCCCTAAGAACTAAGGATGTTGAACATTTTTTTAGGTGCTTCTCAGTCCTTTGTGTTTCCTCAGTTGAGAATTCTCTGTTTAGCTCTGTTCCCCAATTTTTAATAGGGTTATTTGGTTCTCTGGAGTCTAACTTCTTGAGTTCTTTGTATACATTGGATATTAGCCCTATATTGGATGTGAGATTGGTAAAGATCTTTTCCCAATCTGTTGGTTGCCCTTATGTCCTATTGGCAGCGTCCTTTGCCTTACAGAAGCTTTGTAATTTTATGAGGTCCCATTTGTCGATTCTTGATCTTAGAGTATAAGCCATTGGTGTTCTGTTCAGGAACTTTTCCCCTGTGCCCATGTGATCGAGTCTTTTCCTCACTTTTCTTCTATTAGATTCAGTGTATCTGTTTTTATGTGGAGGTCCATGATCCAGTTGGACTTGAGCTTTGTACAGGGAGATAGGAATGGATCAATTTGCATTCTTCTACATGTTGACTGCCAGTTGAGCCAGCACCATTTGTTGAAAATGCTGTCTTTTTTCCACTGGATGGTTTTAGCTCCTTTGTCAAAGATCAAGTGACCATAGATGTGTACATTTCTTTACCATTTTTTTTTTATGGATTATGAAATTGAATGACAGATGGAAGTCATGCTGTAAACTAAAGTAGGGAGTCAGAGTCAGAGCCCAAGTGACTCCACTAATAAAAGCTATACATATCTGCCTACAGCACATGGCATCCTTTTCTTTTATAGCTTGCTCATCAATATTGAGAAAGGGCCTTACCATGTTGTCTCAGTAGCCACCATTTTGAAAAGTTAATCTCTGCCCCAAGCAAAAGTACCCTAACTGGAATTGCACTGGCTTGGGCTACTCACATATAGTAATTGTCCCTTTGGCTCTCAGCTCTTAGGCTACAGATATTTATGTGGCTCCACCTAGTCATAAAGATGTAAGGAAGCTAGAAATATTTTCAATGAAGCATCCATAGTTTCTAGCTAGTTAATTTTAACCATAGCTAGCAGCCTAGGGCATTTCCTCTGTATGTATACTATCATGATACCTGAACATGACTCACAGAATCAACTAAGTAGTGCTCATAGGGCTCACAGAGACTGAAGCAGCAATCACAAAGCCTGTGCAGGCCTCTGCTAGGTCCTCTTCTTATATGCTATGGTTGTTGGCGTGGTGTTTGTGTGGGACTTCCAACAGTGCAAGTGGGGAGGATCTCTGAGTCTCTCCAGTGTTCTTGGGACCCTTTCCCCCTTACTGGGTTGCCTCACCCAGCCTTGATGCAAGGCTTTGGGCCTAATTTTATTTTATTTGTTATGTCCTGTTCAGCTGATATTATCCCTGGGAGGCAAGCTCTTTTCTGAAGGGAAACAGAGGAGGGTGGATCTGGGGGAGGAGGAGATGGCGAGGACGAGTGGAGAGAAGGAAGCTGCAGTCAAGATATATTGAAAACAACAGAAAAAGAAAAGAAAGAATTAAAATAAAATAAGATATCAAAAATAGATGCATGGTGCCCTTCAGGCATCATTGGGTCTTAAGAGAAACCAGGGTCCAACTGACTTGCCTGAGAGTAGTGGGCAGTTAGTTGTACATTTACTGCAAAGTTTTATGCTTCCCTGTAGGCTTAGGTTTTTCAAAACCTACTTTAATAACTGTTTGCAAATGCTTTGATCCCCCTTCCTGCCCACTGCATCAAGGTAGGGGAGGAAAGACGGGTAATAGGACAATGGAGATGTGGACCTGTTTAGATGTAGTTCTTTTCGTGCTTCCCATGTTCATTGTTAGGATACCAGCAGTGCAGTTTAGTAGTGTCAGGATACCAAAAGTCCAATTCAAAAAGTGTCACCAAACGTGAGTGGCGGCACAATCCAGCATAAACAGCCAAGCCTCCCCCAAATCAGCATGAGTCAGCAGGAGGGACCAGAAGTTCTCTGCCATGCCTCTCTCAACAATGTGAAGATCAGCAAAGACACCAGACCAACAAAGCATTGCATGGCTAGCAATACAAGTGCCCGTCACTGTCTGCTGGGTCCCACGTAGACTCCCTCCAAACATCATGTGTCCTCTCATGAATCTGCTTCAGCAAACATCACATGAGTCTGCATCATATGACACAATCAGAAATTTCCTCTTCACCCCACTTTTCAATGGACCTGAATTTTTGTGTTATGTTTGTTTGTTTTTCTTATTTCAATACTGTTAGTCAATCTAGAGCCTTGGGAATGCTAGCATGCTACAGAGATGTGTCTAAATATACAGAGGTTCTCTTAAATTCTCTTTCTGGCATTCATGTTTAACCATAAAAAGAAACAAATACAGTTGAAAGTTCTTTCTGAAAAAGACAACAATGAGCTATGTGGTTTCCATAGTCTTCTAAGAAAGTCCATTTGTCTTGAGCCTAGAATGAACACTTAAAAGGTGACACGTGTGACTCTTCACTTGATCTCAACCAGAAGCACTAACCGTTTATTTGCTAGATTTGTATCATCTTCTAGGGCCTCCCTTTAGCTAGGACAGTGGTCAGTCTCTATACTCTCATAATAGATGAAGCTATTCAGGTTTCCATTTAAATGTTCAATGTGGAGGAATTTTTAACACATGCACCTGCACTGACAGGTGAGCTGGACTCAGTAATCAGTGTGCTCACCCTTACTTTAGTGAATGTGTAGTGTCATCTGACCTCTTGTCAAGCAGAGTTGTGGATAGTGACACATCCTGTGACTTTGAGAGACAGGGCTAACAGAGCAGGCAGCTAGTGATCACCTCGTCACAATGTTGAGGAAGTATTGAGAGAAACAAGGGCAGTATTGAAGAGGATCTATTATCTAAGATAGAAATGTCCATCAATACTCTAGAGAAGCTTTTAACCTGAGATGAAACACTGAGAAGGTCTAGTACCTTATGGGCTACTTTTCTGTTGGAAAGGTGAAAGCCAGACAGTTCTTAATGTGCATTGAGGGTATCCTGCTCCCATCTAAAAGTTTAGTATTTTCTTCTAGTGAGTCAGATAATAAACAGAGACATCTGAAGTCTTCAACAAATGTGCACTAGGTAAAGAAGTCTCTCCAGGCCCTAATGCCCAAAAAGACTCTTCCCAGCTAAGCCCTCAGCATCTTTAGGTGCATGTAGCATCATCCAAAGGTCCAAAGGATCCTAGGACACGTTACATCCCAAACTCGAATAAAAGGTAGGCATAGTAGCTCACAGATCTCTTGCAGCATTTAATTAACAAATGTTCCTCAAGTGCTTTGGGCTCCCTGTTTGGGTAGATGTGACTGAAATGCAAAGTACCTTTCCTGCCTTATTTATTGCTCCAGCAAGCACGCTCTATGCTGGCAGCATTTATCTTCATTTTAATTTTATCTTCCACAAATATAGGCATTAATTTAAATCACATACAGAACATAACAGTTTTTATAGAGGCAAACTTATTCCAGCGTGCTGCATTTTAATATCGCACTTTAGCATCTTTTCTCACTTGATGCAAGAATAGTATCTCTTCCTGCTTCAGCGTTTAATCTCAGGACAACAGAAACTTTGACTGTGGATATTCTTGCTCTCAAACTTTATCGGCCTCCCTGCCTGGTTGTTGCTGACTGAAAGCTGTGTGTTTTGAGCACAGGTAGAAAGAAGCTTCTTCCATTCTATATCCCTTTGCCTTCCTAATTCTTGATCTGGGGGTGGAGAATGGAGGATAAAGGATCTTACAGCTGCAGGTGAGCCCACCTGCACTTCAGGTACCTTTCCTGATAGTGATAGACAGAGCAGGGAGGCCCCACTCCTATGATGCAGAATTCAAAGAAGCTTTTGAGCATCTTCCATGCCCTCTCAGTCCTTTTCGTCAAATGAGGATTTTCTGTCTTACTCATCTCTACTCATGAAGCCATTTCATGTAGCTTGAGTCTTTGCCCTGAGGGAACATGTCCTCAGTGGACGCTGTGTTTGATTATGAAATATTCCAGTTAGCTGTCACACCCTCAGCAAGGATGCTTTCCCTACCCTTAATTTCTTGCCTGACAAACTGAGACCTTCCTCAGTCAAGTTTCACAGAACTGGCCCTGTTAGATAACCTGTTCCCAGAAGTTGGCCTCAGAGGCAGGAAAAACGTCGGCCTTAGCAAAGAAGACAAGGCTCTCTGAGCCACTGCAGGCTCGCTCTACAGGGGCCTTCTTCCCAGTAATTTGTACCAAAGAAAATGTATAACTTGTTTTCCTTTCTGCAAGCCACTGGGTATCTAGACTTGGCTTTTGGATTGTTTGCTTATTTTTATAATTAGTCTGTTTTTCCAAATGTACTGGCAACCCTGGAGTTCCCTGTCTTATTACCATCTCTTGTTCATTTTGTAGATGCAGAAGTGAGGTCTTGAGAAGTTTATTTTCCCAAATCACATAGCTAGCATGTGGCAGGCCTGGGATTTGTAGACTCTGTCCACCCTAACTAATGTACTTTTGGAAAAGCTCTTTTCAGCCTAAAATCTTGACCTCTTGTTTGTTGTTGACTCTTCCCAAGCCCTTCATTTTTGTGCTCTCAGGTGCATTTTTATCTGTGGTAAGAACATGGTTACCCTGGAAACTCACTCGCTAGAACAGGAATCCAATTATAGCACCATCACCCGGGTTTATTAAACTAGTGTTGCTAATGACGTAGACTTTTGATTGAAAGATGCTGAGAATTGGATTCTTTCCATGTCTCAAGCCATGTGGTGTCACACGAATCTATACTTCCAATACCAAGAAAAACATGTTCTTTATCTAATGGGTTTGGTGTGGAGACTGAACTGGGTATCCATTTGGCCCATTGGTTTCTACAGTGGAGCTGCCTACACAGGAAAAGAAGTTGAGGACACTCTGTCTCTCCTCCAACTGCATCTGTACCCAGCCCAAAGGCCTGATGACACTGGCCATGCTTGGAACTGCTGAGGCTACAGCTCCCTGCACAGTTTTATTAATTTTCATGCTTTCAGTTGAAGGTTATATTTGGTTCAGGAGGGTCATTGCTCTCTCTTAGGCTTTAGACCTTCAGAGACTTTGCATGCACCAAGAATTTTCTTGGCTTCAGACTGATTGATAAGTTGACTTTACATTACATGAGCTAAGCAATCATGTCTATGTGGATAGAGTTTTGTCTGGTAGTACCAGCTTGCTAGAATTGCTTGAGTCATGCTAGTGGTTTGTGAGCTTACTCCTGAAGCATGTGGCAGGCCTGTAATACATGGAGCCCTTTACATATGTATAACAAGGCAATATCACCTGCTGCCTGGTACTGGCATCAGGTTCATATTACTTACTCCTCGAAAACTGTAAAGGTGGAGCTGGAGGCAGAGTCCTGCTGACCTGCAGGGATATTCAGGGAATGAGTTTGGACATGTGCTTATGAGTGTACTAGTGTTTCAACGATTGACGCTCACATCTCAGAAAAGGAGCAGGATCATTGCCTTGAACCCCTGGATGTTGTTACAGTTGTCTAGAGCCATTATCATCCTGCAGACTGCATCTTTAGCAATGCATTGTATAAAATGATGGAAACTGGGCAATAGAGAAGCAAAGCTGCCTCTCCCTGTGGCCTGGAGAGTAATGGCTCTGTGTTTATCATCACTGACTAGACTTCTAGGCACAGTAATTTGAGTTGGTAAAGAGGATCACTCGCCTTCAGAGAACATTCTGCTTTCTGTGTTAGCCACCTTGTTTCAGAATAACTTGAAATCTTCTTTCAGGGCCTGGGAATGTAACTCCCTAACTCTGTTCATTCTCCCAGCATTCCCTGCCAGACTGAAAGATCACTAGCTGTCTCTCTCACAATTCCCTCTTGACTTACAGTTTCTATCTGTATAAGATTTAGTCAGCTTTCTTTGTTTGATGAAAAAGCAAGAGGAAATTATTTTTCCAGCGTGCTGGGGTCGTCCCAGACCCAGAGGAAAGGTGGTGATCCCAGGTGCCCCATTTGGCAAGTTTTTATACAGTTTACAGGAGTAGAATAGTGCATCAGCAACTAGGTACAATATGATTGGTAGAACAGTGCACCCTTTAAACTGGTTAGTCTTTAGGGAATGAGGAAGTAGGGGCTTAATCAGTTTCTCCCTTCTGGCCTATTTGCTCCACTGACCTCTTCCTTCTGGAAGGGGAGGAGTGCCTACGTGCTCTGGGGCCTCATGGAATTTTCCAACAGCCTTTAGTTAGCTGACCTTTTCATTCCCCCCTTTTCTCTGTGCAGGCTTCAATCCTGATGCCATTCTGATATTCTGATAGCTCATACTCCTGGTCTTCCGTATCTAGTTCTTTGTATTTCTGCTTTAAGGTCATTAGGTATACTGTACCTATGCGTTCCTTCACAAAAGTGACCAAGTTGTTCAAAATGCAGGGGTCAAAAGTCAACAATAGAAGGAGAATGATTAGGGGTCCTAACAAGGTGGATATGAGGGTGGTTAACCAAGAGGAGGCATTAAAGGAAGGTTTGAACCAGCCCTGACTCTGTTCTCTCTTTCTCTCTCCTGCTTGGCTAACCCTTCTCTCACCTTGGCCATTGAATCTTTAACAGTCTATATAAAAGCAACAGTCTTCAGCACATAGCGCTCCTTGCTGGAGGAAAAGTTAAGTCTAATCCCCTCCTACTATGTAGTATTACTTCTGATAACGAAGTCAGTGATTCTTTAAGATGACTGATGGAAATTTCTATTCTCTCAATATAAATCAATGGCTGCCCTCAGTCTGCCATAATTTCTCCCTTGTAAGGCCAAAGCAGAGGTCCTGATGACTGCCCCAGCCACCCCCAACCCCAGCAGAAGGGAGACAGTGAGTGCTGTAACAGGTTTGGTGGAGAGGCACATAGGATGGCGGAAGGAACCAGAATCCAAAGGCAGTCATGATCAAGGTCGAGTGATCTTGAGCTAGAATAGATTGTCCATCTTCTGTACCATCCAGCGGGAGTCTCTGGGGAGTGGGGCATCTGCAGGTTTCACATGGGAAGTATGCAACCAGACTATAATACTATTCACCTTGAGGGCTGTGGGATTGGCTAGCGGCATCTGGAAGGGTCCCTTCCACTGGTGTTCCTTTTTTTTTTTTTTAGTTTATTTATGTGTATGAGTACATTGTAGCTGTCTTCAGACACACCAGAAGAGAGCGTTAGATCCCATTACAGATAGTTATGAGCCACCATGTGGTTGCTGGGAATTGAACTCAGCACCTCTGGAAGAGCAGTCAGTGCTCTGAACCACTCTCTCCAGCCTCCAGCTTTTAATTTTTTAATTCATCTCATGTGTAATTGTTGAAACTTGAACTAAAGATTCAAATTGTGTTATTTTTCAGATTGTAGCAAATTACTGTTTGAATGAAATGAGGACTAACAAACTTGTATCCGTATTTGGATACACATGTATGTATTACACAATAATATGCTTAAAACATGAGAAGGAAATACTTGCTAATAGTTGTGAGATTTGGGAGCATAGAGTCCTTTATGTCTGTACATATACCTAACAGTTCTATAATGTGCCTGTTTGGTTGCTATTCTACATGTATAATCTTTATAGATTTTTAAATAAATTTCTACATAAGTGTTGTGTTAGTGGGTTTTCTGTCACTGTAACAATATACCTGAGAAAAGCAGCCTAGGAAGAGGAGTTTGAGTTCATCATGGGTTAGTTCTATTACTTGGGAACTGTCATAATGGCAGAGTAACATCATAGAGAACACATGGAAAAAGCTGCTTGTCTCAGATGCCTGAAATGGAAAGGGAGACTGATCCTCAGTAGGCCCTACCCAGCTTACGCTTTCAAGATATCACCTCACTCCAAATGCTCTGCTGCCAAATGGCTCTCCTAGCGGCACCATTTTTAGGGTCATATATGCAATGCTTGTGGATATTCTAGATCCAAACTATAGCATATTGCAGGTATATTAAAATATGCAATTTAACATATACTTATTTTATAAGTATCATTCTATGTGCTATTATATATATACACATATTCATACATATATACATATTTAGATACTTGCAATATATATGACAATGTAGAAATAACAATATTTATAAAGATACAAAATATAATTTTCTTCCTCTCTAGGTCCTTTCTTTTCTCTCTCCCTCAGTCTCCCCCTGCCATCTTACTGCTCTACCCCTCTCTCTTCCTTTCCCTTCCTTCCTTCCCTTCTCTCCCCTCCCCTGTCCTACTCTCCTAGAGTCCCTCTTCCCCTCCCTCCCTCTCTCCTTTGTTGCCTTCCCTCCCTCCTTCCTCCCTTTCTTTCTTTTGTTTGCTCATTTGTTCATTCTATCTTTCCAGAAAATCATTCCCTGGTATCTTTCACAGCTGAAACTGTGAAACCTAGACCTTAAATATAGTATGGTTGAAAACTAAGGTGAGATTTTGTTTTAAAGGAAGTGGTTTGTCCTTGCATATATAAATCCTTGACCTAGTGCATTTAAAACAAAGGAATGGTTACGATTTTAGACATTAATATCAGTGTTTTGGGGAACAGTTCTTTCTACCTCCCCAGAGATAACAGTTCCTGCCCCATCCCCTCCCTTCTCCATTCCCCTCCCCCTCTTTTCCTTCTCTCTTCCCTTCCCTTCCCATTTCCTTTCCTATTATGTTTTCGCTTTTACTTGTTTGAAAATGTTGGTTGGCTTACTTCTTCTCAGTCGGGATATTGCTCACCAGTTGCTAAAGCTAGTGATTTATTTTTTATTTTCTCTAAATATCTGCTATGATGTGAATTCATTTTCTTCCTTCCCGGGACCCTCTCTGATAATTTAAATGCACACACCTCGAATGCTTTGATAAGCAGTCCATGCTAGCTGTGCAACAGCTTGGATTGGGTCACTATATTGCAGAGTATAAGACAGCTACCTGAACCGTCATTGCCTGAAGCACAGGCTCAGCAGTGGGAGTATTTTTGGGGAAAGGTAGATGTACCTTCCAGGGCTCAATGAACCTGCCATTAATGTTATAAATGATTGTCCCTCTGTCTCAGTTCCAGCCTAGATGGAGTCTTGACTTTGCAAAATTTATTCAGTGACCTGTTCTTCCTGTGTCTAGTAGTCAATCACTTCCCAAAAGGGGAGAGGTGATAAGAGAATAAGAATAATGTTATCATAATTCATATGCACTTGGCCTTTTCTGAGTATTACCAAAAAGCAGACAAGGCAGGCTTTGCTGACCAGAATTCCTACATGGATTCCTGTAGCCTGAGCAATCTCTAAACCCTGCCAAGAGCATCCCTTGGGCATTTATAAAGAATATGTTGGTGTGTATGTGGTTGTACTTTAAACCTTTTTGTGTAGAAATATGTAGAGGAAATAACAAAAGGAGGAAAAAGGGTAGGAAGCCTGCATCTTAAACCTGGTTCTGACCAATCTCAGCCCTAAGATGTCACAGTAGGCTCTTAAATCCTTTACACTCTTTGTTTGCAATTATTTCAGTGCAGGAAAAAAAGTATATTTGTCATGTCTCTGTGATCAAGAAAAAAATGTTAAGAAAACTAAATAAATCAAATAAAAAGTGGAAAAATAATAATTTCAATTAGTCAGCATCTAATTTTATTACTGCTAAATATCATAAAATGTTAAAACCACAATGAGGTGTAAGCACTTAGGTTTAAAAGTTGTTATCGGCCATGAGGGCTCCATAGCCAAATATCACTGGGAGAAAGCTAGCCTCCCAGGAATGTGGAAAGGCCCATGAGTGGGGGTAAGAAGAGCAACACTGCTCAGTGGGACTCGCCCAAAATCCTTGGGACACAGGGACTGAAGAACAGCCAGGGGAAGGAGCCTTCTGGTTCCCAGCTGTGGTTGGAGACCTCTGCCTGGGCCACCAGGGCTCCATAAACAAATAGTGCCGGGAGAATGCTAGACTCCCAAAAGTATGGGCAAGTCTGTCTGCTCAGAGGGACCCACCTGGAATACCCAGGACACAGGGACTGAGGAGTGGTCTTCTGGTTTCTTTCTGTGGCTAGTGAGCTGATCCTGTGACACAGGGCTCCATACTCAAATAGTGCCAGGAGAGAGCTAGTATCCCAGAAGTGCCAACACACCTTCAAGCACAGGCGAGACCACCACTTCCAAATTCACTGGATCAAGAGGGACCATTGCAGAGCCATCAGGACACAGGAACCAAGGGACAGCTGGGGACAAGTTCCTTTTTGTTTCTGTCTGCACCCTAGAGCTGACCCTGTACCACAGCTCTCCAAATCCAACTTCCTGTCAGAGAGAGCTGGTCTCCAAGGAGTACTGACACCTAGGCTTGCAGGAGAGACAAGCCATAGTCAGAGAGAGGAAGACGAGCTAACACCAGAGATAACCAGATGGTGAAAGGCAAGGGCAAGAACATAAGGAGCAGAAACCAAGGCTAGTTGGCATCATCAGAACCCAGTTCTCCCAACACAGCAAGCCCTGGATACCCCAACTCAACAGACAAGCAAGACTCAGATTTAAAATCACATCTCATGATGGTGATAGAAGATTTTGAGAAGGAAATAAATAATTCCCTTAAAGAAATACAAGAGAACACAGTTAAACATCTAAAGACCTTAAAGAGGAAACACAAAAATCCTTTAAAGAATTCTGGGAAAACACAAACAGACGAAGGAAATGAACAAAACCATCCAAGAACTAAAAATAGAAATAGAAACAATAAAGACATCACAAAGGGAGACAATGCTGAAGTTAGAATATCTAGGAAAGAGATCAGGACTCATAGATGCAAGCATCACCAACAGAATACAAGAGATAGAAGAGCGAATCTCAGATGCAGAAGATACCATAGAAAACATGGACACAACAGTCAAAGAAAATGCAAAATGCAAAAAGCTCCTAACCCAAGATATCCAGGATACAATGAGAACACAGAACCTGAAGATAATAGGTATAGAAGAGAGTGAAGATTCCCAACTTAAAGGACTAGTAAATATCTTCAACAAAATTATAGAAGAAAACTTCCCTAACCTAAAGAAAGAGGTGAACATAAATGTACAAGAAGCCTACAGAATGTCAAATAGATTAGACTGGAAAAAATTCCTCCCATCACATTATAGTCAAAACAACAAATACACAACATAAGGAAAGAATATTAAAAGCAGTAAAAGAAAAAGGTCAAGTAACATATAAAGGCAGACCTATCAGAATTACACCAGGCTTCTCACCAGAGACTATGAAAGCTAAAAGATCCTGGCAGATTTTATACAGACCCTAAGAGAACACAAGTGCCAGTCCAAGCTGCTATACCAGCAAAACACTCAATTATCATAGATGGTGAAACCAAAATATTCTATGACAAAACCAAATTTACACAGTATATTTCCACAAACCCAGCCCTACAAAGGATAATAGATGGAAAACACCAAATCAAGAAGGGAAACTACACCCTAGAAAAGGCATGAAAGTAATCTTTCAACAAACTCAAAAGAAGATAGCCACACAAACATAAAAATAACATCAAAATAACAGGAAGCAACAATCACTATTCCTTAATCTCTCTTAACATCTATGGACTCAATTCCCCAATAAAAAAGACATAGACTGATGGACTGGATCCATAAATAGGACCCAAAATTTTGCTGCATCCAGGAAACGCACCTCCATGTTAAAGACATACACTACCTCAGAGTAAAGGACTGGAAAACAATTTTCCAGGCAAATGGTCCAAAGTAACAGGCTGGAGTAGCCATTCTAATATTGAATAAAATCAACTTTCAACCAAAGGTCATCAAAAAAGATAAGAGAAGGACACTTCATCCTCATCAAAGGAAAAATCTACCAAGAAGAACTCTCAATTTTGAACATCTATGCCCTAAATGCAAGGGCACTCACATTCATAAAAGGAACTTTACTAACGCTCAAAGCACACATTGCACCTCACACAATAATAGTGGGAGACTTCAACACCCCACTATCATCAATGGACAGATCTTGGAAACACAAACTAAACAGGGACGCAGTGAAACTAACAGATGTTATGAACCAAATGGATTTAACGGATACCTGTAGAACATTTCATCATAAATCAAAAGAACATACCTTCTCAGCACCTCAAGGTACCTTCTCCAAAATTGATCATATAATTGGTCACAAAACAAACCTCAACAGATAGAAGAAGGTTGAAATAATCCCATGCCTCCAATCAGATCACTATAGATTAAGGCTGGTCTTCAATGGCAATAACAACAAAAAGCCCACATACACATGGAACCTGAACAACGCTCTACTCAATGATAACTTGGACAAGGAAGAAATAAAGAAATTAAAGACCTCCTAGAATTTAATGAAAATGAAAGTACAACATACCCAAACTTATGGGACACATGAAAGCAGTGTTAAGAGAAAAATTCATAGCTCTGAATGCCTCCAAAAAGAAACTGGAGAGAGCATATACTAGCAGCTTAACAGCACACCTGAAAGCCCTAGAACAAAAAGAAACTATTACCCCCAAGAGGAGTAGAAGGCAGGAAATAATCAAATTAAGTGCTGAAATCAACCAAGTGGAAACTAAAAGAACTATACAAAGAATCAACAAAACCAGGAGCTGGTTCTTTGAGAAAATCAACAACATAGATAAACCCTTATTGAGACTGACCAGAAGGCACAGAGACAGTATCCAAATTAACAAAATTAGAAATGAAAAGGGAGATATAACAACAGATTCTGAGGAAATTCAAAAAATCATCAGATCATACTACAAAAGCCTATACTCAACAAAATTGGAAAATCGGGATGAAATGGACAAGTTTCTAGACAGATACCAATTATCAAAGTTAACTCAGGATCAGCTAAACCATCTAAACAGTCCCATAACCCCTAAAGAAATAGAAGCAGTCATTAAAAGTCTCCCAAACAAAAAAAGGCCAGGACCAGATGTATTCAGTGCAGAATTCTATCAGACCTTCAAAGACCTAATGCCAGTACTCTTCAATCTATTCCACAAAATAGAAACAGATAGAACACTACCCAATTCATTCTATGAGGCCACAGTTACACTGATACCAAAGCCCCACAAAGACCCAACAATAAAAGAAAACTTCAGACCAATTTCCCTTATGAATATCGATGCAAAAATACTCAATAAAATTCTTGTGAACCGAATCCAAGAACACATCAAAAGGATCATTCACCATGATCAATCTGGCTTCATCCCAGGGATGCAGGGATGGTTCAATAACCAGAAATCCATCTATGTAATCCACTACGTAAACAAACTCAACAAAAAAAAAAAAAAACCAAAAAAACAAAACAAAACAAAACAAAAAAACCCACATGGTCATTTCATTAGATGCTGAAAAAGCATTTGACAAAATTCAACATTCCTTCATGATAAAAGTTTTGGAAAGATCAGGAATTCAAGGAGCATACCTAAACATAGTAAAAGCAATATACAGCAAACCAGTGGCCTACATCAAACTAAATGGAGAGAAACTTGAAGCAATCCCACTAAAATCAGGGACTGAACAAGGCTGCTCTCTCTCCCTATCTATTCAATATAGTACTTGAAGTTCTACCTAGAACAATTAGACAACACAAGGACATCAAAGGGATACAAATTGGAAAGGAAGAAATCAAAATATTACTATTTGCAGATGATATGATGGTATACTTACGTGACCTGAAAAACTCCACCAGAGATCTGCTACAGCTTCACTTTCAACAAAGTGACCAGATACAAAATTAACTCAAGCAAATCAGTAGCCTTCCTATACTCAAAGGATAAACAGGCTGAGAAAGAAATTAGGGAACTGACACCCTTTACAATTGTCACAAACAATACACAGTATCTTGATGTGACTCTATTCAAACAAGTGAAATATCTGTATGAGAAGAACTTCAAGTCTCTGAAGAAAAAAATCAAAGAAGACCTCAGAAGATGGAAAGATCTCCCATGCTCATGGGTTGGAAGGATTTATATAATTAAAATGACCATCCTGCTGAAAGCAATCTACAGATTCAATGCAATCCCCATCAAAATTCCAACTCAATTCTTCATAGACTTAGAAAGAGCAATTCTCAAATTCATATGGAATAACAAAAAAACCAGGATAGCAAAAACTATTCTCAACAATAAAAGGACTTCTGGGGGAATCAGCCTCCCTGACCTCAAGCTGTACTACAGAGCAGTAGTGATAATAACTGCATGGTATTGGTACAGGGACAGACAGGAAGATCAATGGAATAGAATTCAAGACCCAGAAATGAACCCACATACTTACAGTCACTTGATCTTTGACAGAGGAGTTAAAACCATCCAGTGGAAAAAAGACAGCATTTTTAACAAATGGTGCTGGCTTAGCTAGAGATCAACATGTAGAAGAATGCAAATTGATCCATTCCTATCTCCCTGTACAAAGCTCAAGTCCAAGTAGATCAAGGGCCTCCACATAAAACCAGATACACTGAATCGAATAGAAGAGAAAGTGGGGAAATGTCTCAAACACATGGGCACAGGGGAAAAGCTCCTGAACAGAACACCAATGGCTTATGCTCTATGATCAAAAATCGACAAATGGGAACTCATGAAATTACAAAGCTTCTGTAAGGCAAAGGACACCGTAAATAGGACAAAACAGCAACCAGCAGATTGGGAAAATATCTTTACCAATCCTACATCTGATAGAGGGCTAATAATATCCAATATATACAAAGAACTCAAGAAGTTAGACTCCAGAGATTCAAATAACCGTATTTAAAAATGGGGAAGAGAGCTAAACAGAGAACTGTCAACTGAGGAAACTTGTAGGGCTGAGAAGCACCAAAGAAATGTTCAACATCCTTAGTCATCAGGGAAACGCAAATCAAAACAAGCCTGAGATTCCACCTCACACCAGTCAGAATGGCTAAGATCAAAAACTCAGGGGACAGCAGATGCTGGAGAGGATGTGGAGAAGGAGGAACACTCCTCCATTGCTGGTGGGATTGCAAGCTGGTACAACCACTCTGGAAATCAGTTTGGTGGACCCTCAGAAAAATGACCATAATACTACCTGAGGACCCAGCTATTCCATTCCTGGGCATATACCCAGAAAATGCTCCAACATGTAATATAGACACATGCTCCACTGTTTATAGCAGCCATATTTATAATAGCCAGAAGCTGGAAACAACCCAGATGTCCCTCAACAGTGGAATGGATACAGAAAATGTGGTACATTTACACAATGGAATACTACTCAGATATTAAAAACAATGACTTCATGAAATTCTTAGGCAAATGGATGGAACTTGAAAATATCCTGACCGAGGTAACTCAGTCACAAAAGTACAAACATGGTATGTACTCTCTGATAAGTGGATATTAGCCCAAAAGTTCGAAATACCCAAGATTAACTTCACAGCAACCACTGGGCTGAGTGTGAGGTCACAGATGGAGGAGTTGGAGAAGGAACTGAAGGAGCTGAAGGTGTTTGCAGCCCCTTGGAGGGAGCAACAGTGTCATCTGGCCTGACCTCCTGATCCTCCTGGAGACCGATTCACCAATCAAAGAATACACATGGAGGGACCCATGGTGCTGGCAACATATGTGTCAGAGGAGGGTCCTGTTAGCCATCAGGGGGAGGAGAGGCCCTTGGGCCTGATGGTGTTAGATGCCCTAGTACAGGGGAATGCCAAGGAGGGAAGATGAGAGTGGATGTGTGGATATGTTGGGGGAATACCCTCATAGAAGCAGGGGGAGGGGGAGGGAGTTCCAAAGGGGAGATCAGGAAAGGGGGAAACATTTGAAATGTAAATAAAGTAGTAAAAAATAAAGGAATAATAAACATTCAAAAAAAAAGTTATCAACTGTAGTATTGCTGTGCAACCGCAACCGCTGGCTAGAAGATGCCAACTGTGTTAAAAACAACAAAAGCACTCTCCTGTTCTATTATCCATATGAATGATGCTGTTGAAACCAAGTACCTTCTTCTTTTTGGAAGAATTTTGTTTTGTGACCTTGCTTCCCTCAGTTTTGTGGCACCTGGGGCTTCATGCCTCTGCCTTGTTGATGACCTTGGGTGATAAGTTTCTGCAGAAAGCTCAGGAGGACGTCATGTTTCTTTAGAAGTATCTGACCTATTTTTCTTACATGGTGAAAATGTTTATGTAGCAGGCGAGCATATTCATCTTGGGACATCAGTGTATGTGATATGGTTTGTTTTTTACTCAAGTCAATGATCAGTAGGCTTGATAATGTCTGCAGAAGTTATGTATTGAGGTTAGCTGTGAAGGATTCTGTGGGCTGACTAGGAAATCCGAAGTCTACACAGTAGGGTGTTCAAAACAGCAGGTTGGCTTACAACTGGTTCAATCATATCCTGCCAGCCTACCACTCTCTTAATGCCAGCTGATTGGATTTTAATCAAATTTAGAAGATGTCTTCAAAAACTGTTTGGTCCCAGGGACAATAAGTAAAATTGGTGATCTTCTTCCAACTTGCCAGGGCCGGAGATGAGAGAGGAACATTGCTTGTCAAAGAGTGCCTGCCTGTTCTCAGTCGCAAACTTCAGGGTTGGCTAGTGCCTCTTGTGTATTCTTCTTAGCTTTATTCTTACATTCTGCTTTTCGATTATAGCAACTGAACTAAAAGACTATCTTTTTTAAAATCTTTAATACATTTTTAATTTAAATAGTATTACTTCATCTTTTCCCTTCCATCTCCTCTCAGCTTCTCCTAGATAGCTTCTCCTCGCCCCTTTCATGACCCCATTATGAAACTGATGACCTCTTTTCATTTGATTAACACTCTTGCACACACACAAACACATGTATATATGACTACAAAACTATATGGCTACATCTTGCTGAATCCATGTTTTATTTCTGTGTATATGGTTTCATGGCTGGCCAATCTTACTGACGGGCTCATTCTGGGAGATGCTAATCCTCCCTCTCCCAGCAGCCTATAGACTTTGCCTTGGTGTAGGAACCTGTGGACGTTTTCCCCTTCCACATTCCCCGTCAGCCCATTTCCTGGTATTTGGACTCTTAGAGTCTTTACTACCCCCTTTCGCTCCAAGTTCCTAGAGTCCTAGATTCAGGAGTCGTGATGGAAGTGTTATCATTGTTATCCTGTGCTAACAGTGTCTCCTTCACTTCTCTCACCACAGGGCACATGGCTTAGCTCTCCTGTCTGCATCCAGTCCTGTCAGAGCATTTCAGGGCCCTGATTGATGGCTCTCCTTAGCTGTTCCTCTTGTGCCTCTCAAATGTTGTTTTCCTATGAGTCAGGACATCCTTTGTCGGGCCTATTGATGACCTCAGCTACCAGTGTTGTTGTGGTGTTATAGGACTATGTTCTACTCCTTTTCTTCTACTTCAAATGCAGATGATTTGATGTGCTTCTTCTCAGCCTCCATGTGTCTGAGAGAAAGCCAGTCTCTCTCCAGAGTCTGTTCTGTGTTGGTTAACATGATGTCACTGACTAGCCAGCTTCCTTAGCAAGACATTTAGATAATTTTTCTAGGCTCCTCCGTCCCTGACAGAACCTCCTTTTCTAACTATTTTGTGTCTTGCTTCCCTCTCTCTGTCTTCACCTTTCAGATCACTGTAGCCTCCCATGGACCATGGGCACATTTGTTAGCTTTATGTCATAATGATGATGATAAAATATCTGAAACAAAGGAGCAGGGAAAACTTTTGCCACATCACTTCACAGGTTGTCTGCCCACAATGCTGTAGGCCTGTACTGGGTCAGGACATCATGACAGCAGGAAGGCATGTTGGGGCAAAGCTTCTCAGAGGAAGGCTGGGAGGTTGGGAGGGGTGTGGGGATGAAGGACAGGTCAGTCTCCCTAACACCCCATATGACCTACTTCTTGTTGCTAGGCCCTACTTCTTAGTTATACATCTAGCTATGAACCAAAAGACCAATCCTTGCATTTCATTAGCTTTTTTTGTGATCTTGTCACCTCTCATAACTGGTAAGCTAGGCTTTCAGCACAAGAGCTTTCTGGGAAAACAGTTCCTATAGAGCTCAATCCTGTTCATGTACCAATCTGTTCTCCACGAGCAGTTTCGAGTATGCCTCTTCCTGCACTTTATCTTAGCACAGTAGCACACTACACTGGTCGGGAAAGCAGGCTCTGAAATCAGTAGAAACAAGTTTGGATTTCATTTGTAGCGCATCTCGTTTTAGGCAGAATCCTCTGTGGATTCTTCTGCTCCTCCACAAATACTCTGGGCTGGTGCTGTGCATTCACATGCTCATCTCTGTGCAGGGAACACTGTTTATGACCCCAGCCATTCATTGTCATCATCAGAGATGGCAGTTCCCTTAAAACTGTTCCGCAAACTCCTCTTGTCTATTTCATTGTCATGATCTCGCTGTATTCTTCTGTATCCTTGCTCTTACACTTCCCAAGCACAAATGTTCTGTCTTGTGGGTATTTTGTCTTCTGCTTTTTAGGGTCATTCTCACTGCATCCATCGTAAGTTCCAAAGGACCCTTGGCCCATTGACCCTGCCCTCTGTTCATGTGTCGCCGAGTGCCTTGGCTATGTTTGGCATTAGTGAATGTCTGAGAACTGATCATAATGTGACCATCTCACTTCCTGCACATGGGTTCCCATTAGCTGACCACACCTTTCATTTTGTAGAAGAAGACATAAAATATAACACTCTTGTTTCTGTGATGGCTCCTTAAGAAGCTGCCTCCTTCTGGAGGGTTGTTTGTGCAATCAAGTGGCATTTTACAAGGAGGGACAGCCCCAGGCCAATTCCCTTCTCTTGGGAAACTCAGAATGGTATGGTTTGTCTTTCCTCTTTTAAATCTTGATCTCAGCAAAGCTACCCTAATCCCTTCCCCTAACCTCCTTATACTTTTATCAAATGAGAATTCTAGCCCCCTGCTTCAGGTGTTTGCAGAAGTATATCTTGAGTAGGGGCAGGCAAGCGCACTTGTCTTAGTAGGACTGGCAGAAGTTTCTAGGTGTATAAGTATGCACATTCATGGAAAGATGCTGTACTTTACTGTTAAGCTTTGGGGGATTTTTTTTTTCAACAGTTCTACATGTTGAAAGTCAGTTGACAATTTTTAAAAGGAAGCGTGCCCTTTTTCATTAGCTCCTTTTACCTCACGCTGAGTCATGGGTGAGAGAGAATTTGTAGGCAGCTGAGCTGCAGGAAGAATAATCCTGTCATTTATACTTGCAGGTTGTTATGCTTTCCAGAAAACTCTTTCAGTGGGTTGCAAAAGTGATTAATCTCCCCTTGAAACTGACGAAGAGGCTCTCTGATAACAGAGGAAATTGAAGGGGTGGGATTTCCTTAAAGAACAGGCTACTCTTCCCAGTTTTAGATTAGGAAAAGAGTCTACATGCCATTTTTGGACTGGAGTAGAGTGGTGGGGGTGTGCTCGCTCGTGTGCTCGCTTGTGTGCGTGTGCGCCTGCCTGAATCTGATCGTGGCCTGGAAGGATGAGAGGAGCTCCTGGTAGAACTGCACCTTTTGTGGACTCGTTTGGCTCCTTGCTCATGTTGCATTTAAACTGTTACTTTTTGCATCTCATTCTCTTGTTTATTTTTCCCTCTGTGTTTGAGTCCTTACTTTTTAGTCCTAGATCTCTTGAGCAGACATCCTTTCTAATATGACAGACAAGTGGTAACGATACTCACACTCCTGCCTTGGTTAAACTCTGTGGGTCACACAACCAAACCAAAGATATGAATGTGGACAGGGTTCTGTGGTGACTGGGGGCTGACAGACGAGTGGGAGTGAAAAGAATTAGAATACATTTGATGCACGTATAGAAATGCCAAAGAACAAACTGTATTATTTTTCAAAAGATAGGTTGTGTTCCTCCTGTTGTATTAATTGCCCCCCTCACTGGGAAATTTTGTCCCTATGGTGTTTCTGCCACATATAACTTGGAAATAAGTTGGTAATATAACTGAGATGCAGTATACCTTCTTCGAGCATAAAAATTTTTCTTCATATTTTCGTTTTAAAAGTCATGTTTCCTCTGAGGACGAGCAAAGAATTGCTTAGTCTTTTACTGGACATACCATCCGTTTACCTCCAACTTAAAAAGATAATTTTTAAAGAGATATTTAAAAGAATCTACCTCTTACATAACCCAGCACAGAGCCTTTTGCCTTGAGCTGTTTTATTTGTTTTAAAGTTGGGCTATCTTACCCATGCTAGCCAAGAACTCCTAGGCTTGGCCTATCTGTTCTTTCCCTTCAGACCCTACAGTAGTATAGACATCTGTCACCACATCTGCCCATGATTTGCCTATGGTTTTATAAATGTTCTGATATTTAAGACAAGTCCCTCTGGATTCTCAACAAGCATTGCCTTTGTTCTAAGAACTTTCCACTGCTCAGGATGCCATTTTATTTGGGGCTATGTCAGACTGCTTTCCTTTCTTGCTCCTGCACCCCTCATTCTGAAGGTCGTTCCCAGCCATCCCCTTGAGGACTGAGTGCATTCACTGTGAATAGGTGAGGGAGGATTTTCTCTCCCTTCTAAGAGCACTGAACCCCACCCCAACGAGAAGAGATGCCAGTGTCCTTCATCAGAATGGATCTGCTTTGGGAATTCAGGGCTTCTTTTAGACCTAAAGTTAACTGTCCGTACCACTTACCCTAAGGCTTCATATCGAGGTTTTAAATTCTGAAGTAAAAAGTGTCAAAACCATTTACAGTTGAAAACTTGCTAATTCTCAGTGCATCTCTACATGGATAGAGCAGGGAAGGAAAAGGAGAGAAAACTCAAATGCTTATGTTTCATATCCAAATTGCCAAGATCATTGTATTAAATGTTTTCAGAGTATAATATGTGAACACATTGGTATACATGCATCTGAATATTTATATAGGTGCTTGCACTGCTGGCAAGCACCATTTAAGTGACACTACTGGACGTTCTCCTTGTCCTTATTACGGGAGTTGTCAGGCTCATCTGGCACAGCGTCTTCAATAAAGGGTACAGTGTGTGGGAGATGGTCCATTGGAGCAAGAGGGAATGTGAAGGCATTTGATGGCTTTTTTTAGTAGAACAAGGTGATAGCAACTAATAGGTATCTGTATACAGCTGTGTTTTACGTTTTATAGCGTCAGTGAAGCAACTTTTATACCAGTAGGCAGAAAGGCCCTCGTTGTCACGGTATTATTTATTATTGCCATGGAGATTAGCTGTCTTAATTTAAATTGCCTACAGTGTTTTGAAGTTGGAGACATTTTGATTTGATATTTTTAAGAGAGAAAGGTTCTATACATATTATGGAAGAGCCTTTTTCGTAGCTAAATGCCAACAGCAAAATTTAAACCAAAAAGTATTCATGAAGCAGTGGTAATGAGATAGAATAGTGGCTTTAGTGGAGGAGAGGACTCCCCGTTGGGAACTGTCCACGTGCAGTAAGTGTGTTGCTTTGCTGTGGAGAGAGCTCTCATCAGTCCATACGGATGGCTGTGCTTTACTGACGTGAGAAAACTTTAGGGATTACATAGAACACAACTTGATGTTGAAATAGTGAATGTCACAATGGTCTCCATTTTGAAACAGTTGTTGTGAAGGGTCCCCAAAGCAGCTCCCTCCCTCTCACACCTGCCTCTTAACTGCCTGCTTAGAGAGTGAACCACAGAATGCTGGGCAGTGGAATATGTGACTTTACCAGTTTGTCCCCTCATTCTAGATATTTGCAGCAAAAGAGAAGGAGCTATAAGTATTGCATAGAAAATTGAGTCACTGAAGGAGCGGTGCACAGGAGGCCATCTAAAGTAATTGTTTATTTCCATTGCCCTACTCTGTCTGCAAACCAGAGGACCAGATGCTAAATTCTACCAGATAATGCATCTTTAATTAAATATTTTATTTGCAATACAATTAATAATGTGGTCTGTTACTTTAACCTCATTAAGAAATTAACATAATTTTCATATAATAGGTTCATAAAAAGGCAATGTGCTTTGAAACAGCCTTTACTAAAGCAGTTACGTGCTTTGTGCTGTTGAGTTCTGAATTTAGATTAATTGATTGTGGGCAAGAATTACCTGGTACAGTGAACTCATAGGTCCAAATCAGAAAGAGATCTAGTATTAATGTTTTCTTTAGAATGAATTAGGCTTCTCATTCCTCAGTGTGCTCACTTTTTCAGAGGTTCGGAGAATAATTCCCCGACTTGCTTTGTGCTTCTGCCCTCCTCTGACTCTTTTTAGAAACTCAGTGTGATATAAACAATGATAATCCCAAGTACACAGTACATTGGGCTGTGATAGCTCCTACTGAATGGGAGGTCATGCTTCTGGTTTTGTGCTGTTCTTGATGTTGTTTTAATTTTCACAATGTGTTAACATGATAATTAAATCTCTCTAGCTGTCCTGTGAAGAAAGAATTTTAAATTGCACTACATGTAGAAAAAAATGCTAGTGTTAAAAAATAATATCTGTTAAACTGAGATCATCTGTTGGTTCAGAACAATGTCTACAGCTACGACAATGGGGCTTTAATAAATTAACATTTACCAAGCTGTCCTTTTAAAGACTGTTTGAAATGTCACCCCCACCTTCAGCTGAACAGAAATAATTTGCAGGAGAAGTGTGTGTGCCCTTAACTCTTAATGAAGTAAGGAGCCCCTCTCTTCAGAGGGTAATTGCTGTCCCAGTGAAGTGTTTACTTCAGCACTGTCTTTTGCTTGCCCTTCCTTTACCCTGTGATGTGTCCCTTAATTGTATCAGATTAGTTATCAACTAAAATTAAAGGCAGCCCTTACCCTTCACAACTGGTCCTGCTGTAATTGCATAGTCTTCCTTCTGTACTGCAGAGGGTGGCTGACAGCACAGAGTTGAAGCCACAGTCTAACATATGAGCTAACACACTAGCTGTGTCTTTGGACAACTTGCACCAAATGTGTAAAACTTCATTGCTTCATAGAGACAAAAAGAGGGTCTCAATCACCTCTATGTGAATGATTTTGATAAGATTTGGCGTAGCATGCCTCCATTGTGATTAAAGTTTATCACATTTGAGAGTTCTCCAATTGTACCCTCTGCTTTTCTCTGTGACTCTGACCACAGTGTGTACTGAAAACAAGATTCCTTCCCTCAATTCCAGAGTAGGTGTACACAGGGTCAGGAAACCATCCCAACAGATGGAGCTCCGAAAGCTCATCTTACCTTCTCAGTAGAGAACGATCCATCTGAGTCTTTAACACTAATGGATTTCTCTATGCCGTGGAGCATTCTGAGTTGTTTGTTGCAGGTATTTAGAAGTATTCTGTGTGGCTTTTGTTGCAATATAGACTCTCAAGGCCAGGAATATCTGTGCTGAATTTCTCCCAACTCCAAAAATCCCCACGCCTTAAGATAAACTGCTATCCTTGTTTGATAAGGTGAGAAAGGGGTCATTTTGTAGGCATTCCTATTCTTATTTGATAATGCATTTATGAATATGTGGTACTGTCCGGTTTTTTATTTTAATTTATTTTTTTTTATTTTAATGGAAATATAATGACATCGCTTCCTCCTTCCTTTTCCTCTCTCTAACCACTCTCATGTCCCTCATCCCCTCTAAACTGTAGTGTTGAGTTTTGTCTGTATGCGTGTGGTTTCATGGTTTACCTCTTTGCCTTGGATAACTATGGGGATAACCCCTAAGCAAGACTAATTCCCCTTCTCTCAGGTCTCATGATTTGCCTGTAGTTCTTTGTCTACCCATGAGGCCATGTGAGGTTTCCCCTGTACACATTAGTATGTTGTGATTTCTTCCATTTTTTCAAGCCACCATATTGTTATAGTATCATGGGTGTAGCCTGCCTGTCATCTCTAAGAGACAGTAGCTTACCTCCTGGTCCTCCGACTCATAATCTCTTTAACCTCTTCTGCAGTGTTCCTTGAGCCGTAGTCTTACAAACCTCCACTACCTATCATGTGACACCTCAACCCAAGTAGTTGCCCATGGTAGCCTGAGTGACTCCCCGGACAATGTAGGCTATTACTTTGGGCCATGGTTGCCTCTCAGAGGTTGAAGTTAAGCCTGTTTAGTTGAAGACAACACTTCAGCAAAACTTCACTTCAGCCACAGAAGACTCAGACTGTCTCTAACCTAAAAGCTTCCTTAGGGTCTCACTTTTATTGTACCAAAATAGACTGTGCAAGCTGCCATGGAATGGAAGCACCAGTGCCATCAGTTGTGATGCCTATGATCCTCAATGACTAGCATGGCAAAATATCCCTAACAGGACGGTAATGGTGCTTATATCTTGGGGCTCACCAAAAGCAGTCTAAATGGACTTAGGGCTCACTCAAAAAGAGGGAAATTGTGCCTGATGTCAGACCCGTAAGGTCATCAGAGAAACTACTCCCTAGAGTAGTTTCTACACTTTACTAGACCAGCATAATCCCTAACTGCATTATAAAGCTTAACTTTATACCCGCAAAGAAGTCTAGCTCTCACCCTGCATCAAATAAGCTTCCCTTTGCAGCAGTTTGAGATGATTACAAAAACCCACGGCTGGTCAGAAACACTATGGGCAATCATGGTGTGCCCAGCCCCAAGCAATAACACAATTCTTCTACCCATTTTCACTGATGTGGTCTCTTCTTTGTACATTCCCACTTGACTTCTGGGTGACGGGCAAGATGGCTTAGTGGGTAGAGTACTCCCTGAACAAGTATGAAGCCCTGAGTTTGCATCCACAGAACCCATGTAAATGCCAGGTTTGCACATGGGGTTACAGGCAATGGGGTTGAGATACATGGATTCTAGGCATTTTAAGCAGTCTAGCTAAAATGTTGCATTTGAGGTATACTGAGAGACGATAAGGCTTCAGATGATAGAGGAGCACACACACATATGTGAGCATGTACATACACACACAGTTGGGTGAGCATATTGCACATACACTTACAGACATAATATTTCCCCTTCCAAAACACACACAAGAGACCACATTTTCTTGGAGTAGGGGGATACTATATATATATATATATCCTTAATTTAGGCAATAGGTAAGTTACTTTGGTTGTCTTTCCTCCTTAGCTTAGCTCTAAATTCTGCAAGAAAATGACACATTTCTTGTTTAAAGGTAAATGAAAGCAAATTTGCGATTTCCAACATATGTGTGGCCATCTTTATCGGAAGCAAGTTGATAACTACATTTATAGGAATTTGGCTTATGCACATGGATACTACATATACAAAAAACATAAAAGAAACCTTTCCTGTATAATTTTGTTGGTAATGATTAAATAAACATTGTTTCCTATTGAACAATGGCTCTATGCTTATAATCTAAAAATCAAAAGCTTGTATGTCTATAAAAATGCTATGCTCTTAAATGAAGTTTTAGTACCATTTATAAAAGTTGTAGTTTTTCTTTAACTATTGAAATTTTCTCTTGAGGCTGGATTGTTTTTCTAACATACATATATTGAAGCTCTTCAGTTTACTGTAAATAAATAAATAATAAGCTTCGTGAAGTCCACTGTGTAATGCTGTACTTTAAAATGTAGACTCATTGAAAACCCATAACCTTAAACTTACGCAAAAAAAAAAAAAAAATGGTTTATATAACAGTTTGGAAGGATGAAAATCTTTGCTCTTTTACAAAGCATTGTCAGGCTTCCTTTTCTTTTGGTTATTGTAGTTGATGTTTCAGGGTTCTTTTTTTTCTGTTTGTACTGTTAGCAATGTCTCTTTTCTTGTACACTAAACAGCACTGTTTTACAGAGGCAAAAACCATTTAGTCTTTAGTGCTGAAAGGCTCCCTTAATTGATAGTTGTAACTGTAATGTCACATATCTGGATAAGTATATTTCAAAAGGAATCTGATAAACATATGGCTGTTATATGATAGTTGGTTATGTTGCTCTTTACAAATTATATATATATAGATAGATAGATAGAGAGAGAGAGAGAGAGAGATGTTGTATATTCTGTGTGTGTGTTTGTGTGTGTGTGTGTAATCATTTGTGCTTCTACATAGTCATTTAGTACATTCATACTGTGAACCTAGAGCCGGCTACTGGTGAGGAAACTCTACAGAATGACAGGAGTGTAGCAAGCTGGAGGACTCCTCCACGCTCCATCTTGAACTTAGGCTTATGGTGCAAGTGTAGACTCCTGTGACTAGATCCATAGAACTGCATTCTATTACTTTGATCCATGTTCTCTAAGAACATCATGTTTGAAGTTCCATACCACTGAATTCTTGTGAGCTTAGTAGTTTGACAAATACAATTCAATGGTATTTTCTGCCATTAAGAGAAACTATGGACTACTGATTCTGAGTATCAGTTTATTTGCCAACCTGTATATAAGCCTCCTGTTCTGTTATGGAATTATTCCTGATTCCTTTTCTCCCTCCCCCCTTTTTCTGATGCTCCAGTTTAATATTTTTCCTAACAAAGACTTTTAAACATATGTGCTCAACTTCTGTCTAATCTGCCACATTAGTGTATCTCATTTTCTGTGACCTATTCAAATGAGGAAATAGCATTACATGATCTGAAAAATATCAATAAGAGTTTGGCCAGACAGATCCTTTCCATTTCTCAGCATGTTTGCTAATGCCCCAGTTACTTCTCCTTTAGTGTGTCTTCCTTTCTTGCCTGGATTTTCTAATCTCTTTCTGGTTTACATGACATCGGGCTCCAGCGGAACCTTCTAAAATATACCTGATCCTATATACAATTTCCATAGCAGTTGACTCCCTGATAATGGATCTTTTAAGGAGAGTGATTAGTGGGAAACAGAAAGAACAAGAATAATAATACCAGTAGTAAAATCAGTAATAAGTGACTGCGCTTAGATGTTTATCCCCAAATATCACTGCTTTGAGATTAGAAACTTTTGGAATTCAGTACTAGAGAGCTTAATAGTGAGATATAGAGCTTGTGTCTGGCTTCATGTGCATTGGGGGCTGATATAACCGTTTCTGTAGTACACAAGAAGTAAGGTTGATGGTAGTTTGACATTTTGTTAGAAGTGTGTTTCTGGCATTTTGATCTGCTGTTGAACCTTTTCATTCTTTTTTTTCACCAACAACCTTTTGAAGAGAATGAAGCATAATTCATAGCTTTTCAAAAAGTATCTTTATGGTCCTCATATGTTTGAAACATTGGACATGTTTGCCCTAGACTGTTAATGACACCTGAGGGCTTACTTAGAACAATATAAATAGCTTTTTCAAGAGTTTGTAAAATTTGTGTATCTACGGCCCTTGGGTCTGAGGGTGTTAGGTGCCCCAGTGTAGGGGAATGTTAGGGAGGGAAGACAGGAGTGGGTGGGTGGATGGGGAAGCACCCTTATAGAGGAAGGGGGAGGGGGGAGGGGTTGGGGGTTTCCGAAGGGGAGACCTGGAAAGGGGAAAACATTGAAATGTAAATAAATATCCAAAAATATATAAAACTTTATATCAATGGGGTTTGTATATTAACACTGACACACATCCCTACTCCACACATTCATACATAACATCATACATAGAAACAGAAGACCAGGGAAAGTCTGGGAAACGGGCTGTTATCACTGAAGATTTTATTGATCTGTTTGCTGGTCTTTTAATACCCATACTGACAACATTAAAGTGAATTTTATTTTTTAAGAAAGTCTCAAATAGAATTTTTTTTTTCTATTCTTTAGATCGTCTTTATGGAGAAATCATATGTTTAGCTCTTTCGTTGCTCTTTTTTCTGACTTTTTCCCACTGGCACACTAGGGGAAGAAACTTACCAGTAAAGAGTATGTATCTACTATGCACATGTGATACCAGGCAACACTGGGTGGTCCTTCCTTCTCTTGGCTTTTTCTTCTCATCCCTGCTCTGGTTCTGTTTTCAGTCCATAACAAACATTGTCATAGTTGTTGCTGTGTATGATGCTTTTTCTATTTCTGTCTAGCTCCCCATAGAGTTCACCCACTGAGAGGCACAAATCAGAGAGCATTGAGCAAATTAGGATGAAATTTATGCCTGAGTATATTTATTCATTTTAACAATTATTCATTCACTTCTTTGAAATGCTTTGATGTTTAATTTTATCTGTACCTTGTGCTGATGTGCTTTAAGGATCGTAAGGTAGAAAGAGGAACATTGAGACTCATGAGTTTTACAGTTAGAATAATTTAATATCAGGATTTGAAAGGGAACAATGTCCCCCCCCCATAAGTTCTTGCGCTTTTATAGACTTATTCTCCATCTGGTAACATGGTTGGGGAGGTTTTTTAATCCCTGAGTTATGCGACCTGGCTGCCTGTGGTAGGTCACAGGGATAGGAATAGCCACTTCTGGTTTTGGCTTGAGTAGTCTGCCAACTGTTCATCACTTTTCGAATTCCACCATATTCTTCTGCCATGGAAGCACACATACCATGCTTTTTCATACACAATGGATAGTGTCTTCTGAAACTGTCAGCCAACACTCTCCTCCTACAGTAGGCTCTGTCAGGCGTTTTAGTCACTGCAAATGCAGTGACTAAACTATAACTAATACAAACTATAACTAATACAAACGCTGCTTTTGGAACATGAGACTATATAAACATCCTGCTTAAATACACTCATCTGAGAAACATGGAGGAATATGCTAATATTTGAAATTAGTTGTTGTGTAAAATTAAGAAGCATTTTTAATTATAATTTTGGGAAGGAGCCAAGTTATAAAGACAGCATGCTTAAGACATTTGCCAAGTCAGCATAGAATGGAAGCCTGTCCTTTGCTTCTGAGTTCAGTGTGTTTTGGCTGAGTGTATCTGGCAGGTATCTAGAGCCTAAGTGGGTTGGCATGCAAGCAGAACAACTTCTGGGAATCGGAGATATTTCCATTGGTTTTCTGCTGCTTTTGACTACTTGTGAGCTCCCTGAGGTGAGCAGGGACAACTCTCTCCCCTGTGGCAGGCTGCATCCCTGACATTTAGAAGGTGGTAGGGGATGGTAGCTGATTAGGAAAGGGGAATTGTAAAGTTAATGTATTTTTATTTCTTTGCTGTGTGGTAGTTTGTGCTCTCTGAAGGAACTATGTGGCGATATGGTTGGTTTTCCTTGTAAATAGCTATATTGTTTTACACATGTTTATGCCAGTTTTATGACAAGAAAATTATGGAAGAAAAAGCAGAATGTCTGGATTTCTACTTGACACTCTGTCACAACCCAAAGATTTTGTTTTGTTGTCTTTCTTGGTACTGGATTTTAATCATGGTGTATGTACAAGTTTAAATCCTTTTGCTTTCTTACGATGTAATAACATATAGGGAATAAGATTCAGATTTAGAAAAAGCAAATTTTGAAAAGACAGTCAAAATGAGGATTTTTTTAAATGTTCTGTTTCAAAGGATCTTAGGTACCAGAATTTATCTGTGATAAAAGGTGTCCCTCAGAAACTTTAAGCTATCAAGAATCTTTCAGTTTTAACAAATCATTTATTTTTATACAGAGGACATTGAAACCCTAAAATTAGCACGAGTGCATTTGTTAGGCTCTGTATTTTCTTGGATTGTTCCAAGATAAAAGTGTGTCCAGAGACGTTATGTCTGGATTTGCTATTGTTCATTATTATAAAAATGGGTAGAAAAAGAGATGAGCCAATTCTCTTCTCTGGAGAAATTAATACCAAATAGTTGAATTCAGCTGTTCATGTCCCCATTTATGTCCCACCTTGTGGTTGATCCATCAATTATGGACAAGTCTCCAGTACCTTGTTCTCCACCACACCCTGTTACTTGGATCATGGCCAACATTATGGCAGTGTGCCCCACTAAACATCCTTGGATTCCTGGCTAACAGTGGGCATCAGTCATATGAAGATCTCTTAATTCTACAAGTTCTGTAGTATTTACTACAATGCATGGTCTAAATTATCAAATAAGCTTCATCAGAGAAATTTTCAGAAAATAGAAGTAAAACAGCAAACGTGTTTGTAGGACCTTTCCAGGAAGAGCTGGTTTTCTGATCTGTTGTTGTTGTTTATGAATACTGTCTGTATATTACAAATCATGTAGTCAAGCCCGGTTTCCCTCTGAGACTATAACAGAGGCAGTCTGATTATTCACATCGTGTGGAGAAGGTCAAGACTGCTGGTGCTTGCACTTTCATCAGTTTCTTTTAGTTCAGTGATTGACAGACACAAAAAGTCCTTGTTTCCAGATCCTTCTGCCCTCTGTAACCCATCCACGTGGTCGCTCCAAGGTCTCCGTGTGGTCACTGCAGGGTTGTCTGGGCGTTTGCTGACCCTGCTTCTTTATATTTTATTGTTGTTTCTTCTGGTAGACATGGACTCGGCATGGGACGGTGCCTTATTTCTGGGATGGCAGATGTGCCTGGTACACTCTTGCTGTAACAATGTGTGCTGTGGTTGACAGAAAATTAAGAGTACATGATTGTTGTAGGGGAGGGTGAAGAATGCAGAGCCATTTCTGTGATTACACAGAGTGAGAATGTGAGCAATTTTGCTGCATTTGCTCATTGTGTGCTTTCCTGGCTTGTTTCACAAGGATAAAGGGATGTGGACAGGTTTGCTGAATAGAGTTTTTCTGAGTCCCTAATTGTTGCTCTTTATGAAAATATTTCCCCTCCTCCTTCCTACTCTGGGCAGAAGTCCTCCTTCCTCAGGAACCCCCCTCTCAGTCTGGCCTTTTTATCCATCTAGAGCAAGTGGACAAGCTACTTGATTTTCTCAGAACAAACATGATAACAGACAGAAAAAACAGCAACAGCTTACTTTGCCATTGACTATATGATGAGGTTGACAGATTTAAACTGTAATAATACAGTGATCATCTTGAAATGAGTTTTTTTTTTCCCCTCTGGAGGGAAAAACTGAACAAATGTCTTGTGACTCTACTGGGAATATAACATGCTCTTTAAATAATTTGTCTTTTACTGTTTTATAGTTCCAATAAGGATCTGAATATAGTTTCAGGGCCTGAAACCTACCACCTATTGCTTTTTTGCTTTGTTTTTTGGCACCCAAATTCTTCTGGAAATATGTGTGGGGGTGGGGTGGGTCTGTGTATTTCCTCAGAGCATGACCACTTCTTCACTTGCACGTAACAACCCAACTCGTGCCTCTGATTCTTGTTGATAGGTTTTCACATTGCTGCCTGGTATCCAAGCCCAGACGTCTGCTTTTGTTGGAAGCATGAACATGACTTGTTGCCTTCTTTCAAGTTTTAGAAGGTCTGGTCATTTTAGGGTGATGGTAGGAACTTTGCTCTTCAATTCTGGAGAAGTGAAGTTCTAACCCTGATGTTCACTGGCCTTCTGTAAGTCAGTTTTGCACAGCTTTGTTTCCTTAAAGAGACTTGGTAGAGATATGTGATCTTCACCTTCCATTTGGCTCTAATAAGCCACACTTCTATGAAGAATAGAAGCTGGTTTAGTTATGCACAGATAAATTGCCTTTATTTCTTCCTTCGGGAAAATCCCTCAGTAAAGTACTGTTTCCAATGACCCTTTCAAACTCAGGCTTCAGTGGCGCTCATGGCTTAGCCTCTACTACAGTAAAACATGCACTTTCATAAAACCCTGGAGGACTTGCGTTTTCCTGCCTCACAGAATCAGGACCGTTTTATCATCTTTCTTTTGAGTACACTGAAATGCTCAGTTCTCTTACTATAGTAGATTAAACAGTGTATTGCTGTTGGTTAAAAAAAAAAAAAATCCAATTGCAAAACTACTTACCATGTCCAGCAAGAAGCAGAATTCATATACTCAGAGTCCTTAAATATTAAATTGAGTCCCAGCAGTCTTTATTATACCCAATGTCCTTAGATCAATGTCTAAGTTGTTGGCCTAGCAAATGAGGTACAAGGTAGAGAAGAATTTGAGACAGTTATGATGCAGCTAGCTACCAGCAGTAGTTTAGTTGATTGGCTTCTCATGGGATTTGTCATTGATATATTATTGAAGTGACGTTGAATCTCTAAACAGGATTTTATGGGCATCTGTTCCTAAGATCATAAGACAGAATGCTGAACTTGAAGGAGCAAGTCCTGAGCCCCTGAGTTCAGGGGAATAATGCTTTTTAAGTAATAATGGCAAAAACCTTGGACCAGAGATGCCCTAAGGAGCATCCTGTGACAGGAAGGTATTAGCAGAGGGTACCTTGACCAATCAGGGGAAATCAGGACTGGCTTCACAGAAATGTCATTTTGTTCAAAACCTAAGGATGGTGAAGTTCTCTCATCAGGCAGCACGTAGGGCTGAGTCCCTTGTCACCAGAGGTAAGAGTGTGAAGGTTGTGCAGCTGAACAGCTCTCAACAGTGCCATTCTTCAGGGAAAGACAAGGGCTTTTGAAATATTCTCCTTTCAGTATACAGTTTTGTACTTTAGAACAATTAAAAAGTCAGTTACTTTAAAACAATCCATATATTTGGGGCCAGTGAGATGGCTCCAAGCTTAAGAAACCTAGTTTAATCCAAAGAGCCCACATGGCTGGAAGAGAGAACTGATTTCCATAAGCTGTCCTCTGATCTCCAAGTGTATCCTGTGGCCTGGGAACACCTATGCACACAGTGTGGATGTGGCGTGACAGAGCAAATGCCATTACAATAAGAAATGCAGATGTAAATGTGAGGTTATTTATTTCAGACTCTTAGTCATTGGTGATAGTGGGCCAGACTTGCATATCCAGAGTTTCATATTGAGAACAAGGAACAGTAACGCATAAAAATGTCAGGTAGAGACACCGTGACTTTCTGTCACATCACTACTCTTCAGAATATCTGTCTTCAATCATAACTGGTTTTCATATTTTTGTCAACCCACATAGACACTCCTTTCTTCACATATTCCTGATACACTCCCTTTCTCTTAAGCTTTATAGAATTCCCCATTATCTGTGCGTCATGATTTCCCCAGTCTCACTTTTCATTTTTAATTCACATAAACAATTTATCAATATTTTACAGCTCTCCTGGCAAGGTTGCCCACTGAAAGAATCCTGCTGGTGTTTGTTGCTGCAGGTCATGGAAAATTGCACCTTTCTGTTCTTGTTCTAAACTGGCTCTTTACATTTTCTTGGCCTGATTGGAGAACCATGTTAGGTTGGGGGATGAAGGATCAGATAACAGAATTGCTTGATATCCAAATAGGCTCTTTTCTGATTAGATTTCTAGACTATTGCACTCTCAGTTTGAATAACAGCTCTTGTCAAATGGTGTTCTGTCCAGTTCCAGACACATGTGTGCTAGGGACATAGTTGACTGTACAGTATGCATATTGATTCCAACAGGAGACTTAGCAAATTCAAACTGATGACATTCTATCTCTTTTGAAAGTTGTCTGGGATAGGTGGGAGACACTCTTTTTCAATGCTGGCTCTTTGGACTTACAGGATGCTCGCTTTACAAATGTGAGTTTGTAGGTCTCATGTGGCTTGTGTGTTTAATCATCAGGGAGGAAAAAAATGAACAATTTCAAGACAACACCTGAGTGCTCCCATTTGCTTTTATTTCTGAGAAAGAACTTGACATGCATGTATTAGTGCCATCCTTAGTCAGGGGAGCTGCCTGTCTTCACAGTATTTCATACCCACTCAGAAGTGATGTGAGAATTAATTAAATGGAAAAGCGTCTACGACCAACTGCTCTAGAGTGCCACATCAGACCATACTGTTGCTGCTATTTCTGCCTCAGAAGCTATTAAGAATAGCCCATCACTAGCTGGAGTATGTGTTTGCCGAGCACAGCACTGTGAAATGAACAAGTGTGGATGTGCTGAACAGAAGTAAGATATTTATGCCTGCATCTCTATGACAGGAAAGCTGTAGAGGTATTGGAAGGCATATATGCATGTCTGGTGTGTGTGTGTGTGTGTGTATGAGAGAGAGAGAGAGAAAGAGAGAGAGAGAGAGAGAGAGAGAGAGAGAGAGAGAGAGAGATGGTGTGTGTATATATGTATACACATGCACATACTTTCAATATTAGTCTTGTCCCCATCTTGGGAGTGATCTTTTGAATGCAGGAGACCAGTTGAAAGCATGTGATTTGATTCTGACAGAAACATTTGCAGTTATTTTAAGTCACCATTAAGAAACCAGCTATGAGGTTGCTTTCCCCGTAATATACAGAACACTGGAATGAGTGGCTGAGCTTCTCTTGAGTGTAGTTCCCAACGTCAAACCTGCATCAGTTAAAATGTATTAAACCTCTGTTCTTGCTAGGTTTCTTCATTTGTTTTTATGCATGAAAATTGAAATGTTATAGCATTTCAGTATTTATTTTTGTTATACTAGGATTTACATCAGCTTTTTATTAAGCATAGATTTGTTTATATTTATGGATGAGAAATACATGTTACACAGATTAGATATGTTGATAACATTAATATTCCCAATCAAAAATATAGTAAGTAATTGTTTCAGGATTTAGGTATATAAAATATGTGAGATTACCTCCTTCAGTGCCACTGGTTTAGGGATAGATCTTTCAGTGTTTCATATGTTTATATGATATATCAATGGTGTTGTATCTATAAACAGATGGGAACCATTGTTTCTTAACTGGATTTTAAAAATATGAAATTATTCCTATGCTTTTATATTTTTCATTCACTCTGATATATTGATTGGTTGATTGATTGATTTATGGTATTCAACAGAGTTTACCTCATATATAATATTTAGTGTGAAACAACATACTTTGACTTCCCCTTGCTTACAACAACCAAGAATCTTGATGAAAACTTTTAAGACAGAAAAGGTATGTTAGCTCTGCAGTGTGCAAGGTAGCAGTCAGCTTGTGTGATCCAGCAGGTGGATCCTTGGGGCAGGTGTGAGCTCCTCGAGACTTCTGCTTTCTTCTAGACCGTGGCAGTGAGTACCATTGTCCTCCTGTTCCACTTACCTGGTTCTTCTCAGAGGGAAAAGAAATGGTTTCTGTGCCTGTGTCTTGATCACAGAAGATGTTGAACTAAGAAAATCATAGTCTGAAAAGGCCTTATGAGATTTTGGTGGTGGTGGTGATGGTGTGTGTGTGTGTGTGTGTGTGTGTGTGTGTGTGTGTCTTTTAATTTAGTCTTACTCTTTATCAGAAGGTGGTATGGTTTGTTGTTAGTTAGTTAGTTTTGGTTTTGATTGTTTTGTTCAATTTTAAGACAGAGGTCTCTCTCTGTAGGACAGGCTTACTTTTACCTCGTACTTCTTTGCCTCAGTCCACTGGGATTTGGAATCACAGGTGTACATCACCAAGCCTGGCTCAGAAGAATAGTGTTGAAGCCATCATAGTGCAGTCTTAGACAACCTGGGCTTGACCACCAGCATCCTGAATGTACATAGCCATATTTCCTGCATAGTTGTAATTGCGAGGATTATTTATGAAATGCACTAGACAGATGTTCACATGAAGTAAGTGCTGTAGGGATGCTTGTTGTTATAGTACATTCATTAATTTCCAGTGAGTACTCTAATTTCTGTTTACTGCCACGCAGGGGAAACATGGATAGGCACAGTGGAAAACATCATGTTTGTCAAATAGTGTGTGACACTTACCATGAAATGTGACTGAGATGGCAGTACCCGTCGTCCCCATTGTTTAACAAGTCAATTATCAGTCCATATATATTTTTCTGTTTCTTGTCTATATGGAAATATCATTGTGTCACTTCAGACTTGATGGCTGATCCCACAGTTTACTTTCCAGGTAGCAGTTAGATTTGGGTATTTTCAATGTCATTACATACCTTGATTGATACATAATTTGGGGAGTTGATCTTTCTACTGCTGTTTCGATGTACATCTTTACTTTTTACCACTGTCCCCTGTTGTCTTAGAAAATTTCCATTCTAAATAGGAATCATTTTAGATTCATATCAATAACTCATCACAATCTTCATATCTTGTTGAGTAATGATGTATTTTCCCATGTCTTACTGTGGCTATAGCAATTAGGTGTACCTGACATGGAGCTGACTTACAATAGATGCTTTCTTAATTAAAAAAATGACTTGTATTTGCTTGAATATACATGGAATATAATATTTTTATATTTTAGTTATTGGTTGCTCTTTCATTTGTTTTGTTTGTTTGATTGTTTTATTTTTTGAGGCAGGGTTGCTCCATGTAGATCTGGCTGTCCTGGAATTCTCTGTGTAGACTAGGCTGGCTTTGAACTCAGAATTCCTCTGGCCTCTGCCTCTAGAGTACTTTAAAAAAAAAAAAGGTTTCTAGTATGAACCCCAAAATGGCCTTAAAATCACTGTGGTTCTTGGGTTGCCTCTGAATTTGCAGTAATCCTGCGGCTTCAGCTTTTACCTCTATACCCTGATGAATGCATTTAACACAAGAATTGAGTACTTAGATTTACAAAACCATTATCAAAAGGAAAATGAGTAGCTCAGTGTGCTGGCATATGCCTTGTGATCCTAGCACTCAGAAGTCTGACATAAGTTCAAGGCCAGCCTCAGCAATTTGGTGAGACTCCCATATAAACCAACCAAACAAAAAGAAACAGCACTGCAAATGCTTCTTGGAATGCTAACAATGTTATAAGTTGTATCTTAAAGTCATTAAGCTGGAGAAAAGGAACTGAGGGCACCAATGTAATTAAGCAAGTATCCAGCGTATCCATGCATTTGTTGTCAGTTTGATGAGGAAAACTAGATAATGGTATGTTGCAGTTTTCATAAGGGGACAACTATTCATTCACTGATCAATGTCTTTTAAATTTCTTCTGTGGACTCTGATGTTGTAAACCATTCAGGGTGTCTTGTTGAGTAAAAGTGAATGGACCCTTCACTCGAGAAAGCAAACACTTACGTGCATGATAGTAAAGAGCAGGAGAAATGAGATACACTCAGAGAGAGGTCAGGCCAAGGTTTTTTTGAACTTAAGAATTGGACTGTTAATCTAAGAGAGGGTTCAGGCCAACACGTTCGCTAAGAACATGATACATTTTTAACCAAAATCAATGTCTGAGATATGAGAGAACCTGGTAACTTGCACTTGGATGAAAGCTTTTATGTGGCATGTCGGTCAGACAAGAAATGGCAGGGGTATAGTACATTATCATATTAACTTACTGAATACTTTTAAATAACAAAATAGTGAGACTGTATGTGTGTGAGGGAGAAATCCCACCAGCTACAGGCAAAAAGATTTTCTGGGGGGTGGACCAACACTCTGGATTGTGCTGGAGAAGAACAAGTGCTTTCATTGTAGATACGGTGAAATGTGGACATACCCGAGCTAGAAAGTTGTAGCAGGATTCGATGTCTAAACAGTAACAAGGGAGAGTCTCGGCAGCCCAGATCAGCATGTGTTATGGAAATTTTTTTTATTGATCCTGAAAAAACATATAAGACATTCAAGCTGATAGATGAAATTAATCAAGTGATCATGCAAGTCTAGGTTTCAGAATACAGATGAACCCTGGAGAGAGAAACTGTTGAGCATTTTTTGTGATATTGATTATGGTTTAAGCTGTAGATATAGAACTAAAGAGAGAAGGTACAAAAGAAGAGATTGTGTGGCATATTAAGGGCCCGCGGGAAGCATGATGACTGTTTTCGTTGTTACTAATTTATGTTAAGATTAGAAAATTATTTGTAATAACACGAAACTATGTTGAATCCCGATAATGTAGCTTTCTGCACTCTTAGCCTGAGTAAGAGATAAAGATGAAAACATTCCTGGGCAGTAGATTACTGTCTCATTTTCAGTGGTTCTCAACTGGAATGGATATACTTAGTGGCCACGGGGAGATTGGAAAGTAACAGAGACCTGTTGGTTATCGTCATTATTATGGGCCACTATCAACATTGAATGAGCCAGAAGCCAACATATCTATTGTAAGCCCAAGGGAACAGGTAGTGCTCCTTGAGACAATGTCAATAGCTCTTGGACACAGATCTTCCTCTGGGTCACTGACAGGATGATACCTGGGTCTCTGCAGGTTCACTACTCACTAGTCCAATCCTGCTTAGAGGAGATGTGCTGGTTGCAAATCTCTTTTCTGAGTCTGGTGGCTCACCTTACTGAGCCTATACATGAAGCATATTCTTTTTATTGTTCTTTCTGTTTGGGGGGGATTCTGACCTAAGGCTACTTTCCTCACATATCATTTGTCTCAAATAGAGTTTTCTGGGAAACTTATAATTCTGAGATACAAGATTTAACTTTAAATTCCTAATTTCATTCTCTGTTAAGTTTCAATGTTCTATTGAATATGGAATTTTTGTTTAATTTTATACTGACCCTTTAGGAGGCAAACTTCTTATTTATTTTTATAAACCAAGCATCTTGGATGTTGCTAGGTAGATGGAGGGTCTCTTTTCTTTCAGGCTGAAGGTAGTCCTCATAGTTTCCAATAGATGTATGTGTGTGTGTTAATCAGTGTATTATTAAAACACATATACTATACTTAATTCATAAGTATATACCCAGTTAAGTAAGACCTTGACAATTATATAACAGACCACATTGAAAAGTAAATAGGACCTAGAAAAATCAATTGTAACATCAGACATTTTATCTTAATCAATAATGCCAATGTAACATGTACAGAGGTGAAACTGATTGTAGATGGGATCAGCTCTGCTTTCTTTGATGATGCATCAGCAGAAAAATATAGAGCTCATACTTGGAATGTCACACAGACTCAACTATGAATGTATGTAGTGCCTGAGTAGCCTGATAGATAGAAGTCACTTTCCCTGTCATAGCTGTGAAGCCACACCCCAGGACCAAGGTTTATAACCACACCATTTGAAAAGTAACACCAACCATAATTGCATTTAGAAAGTGAATTAGTGTAGCCCTCACTTCTTAGAAATAATTTTCCTCTTGATAAGCACAGATGCACACACACATGCACACACACATGCAAAGTCCTTGAATGACAGTTGTTTCAGGGCTCCAACTCCAGAGGCATTCCATCCATATTGGAAATATCACATGATGTCTCCTTATATGCAAAACCTCAGTTTCAATTTTTCTGTGCACTTACATGTATGTAGGTGTGACTGTGGGTATCAGCCATGTAGCTAGAAAAGTGACTGAACAAGAAGGTTCTAGGAAAGGATTTGAGAAGGTAATAGGCCGTGCTTGACATCCAAGTGGAAAGGACTCGGGAGTTGAAGGATACAACCAGGGATGGGTGAGTGGTAGAAAAGGAACACCACCCAACGAGAAGCATGTATGAAGAGGCCAAATGGAAGCCGTTACTTTGCTAAGTACTTAAAAAGGAAAACATTCCCAGGCATGCTCTCCTAGTCTTCACTTATTTCTGCTGTGTGTTCTGTTGCGTGTACACGTGTTTGGATATTTTTACCATGATAGAGTGTTGTTAAAACGAGTATATTTTGGTGTATATGATTTTTCTCCAAAGTTTTACGTATTTTATCTGATTGGACATGAAAGGAAAAAGAGCAGGAATCATTATCTTAAAGTGTATATATTTATGTTCTTCATAGTTTAAGAAAACTGTGCCAATGCTTATCTGGTCCATATATTCAGTTAATTGAAGAGTCATGTTGCTGAATATTTTCATTTATTGGATTATTTGGTGGTTCCAAGAATATATTTTTGACATTTCATTTTATTTCTTGATTTTGTATGAATTTGTGAATTTTTGTCATAATTTAACATTTTCATTTTGAAAATTGAGCACATTTAAATATCACACTCATCTATACATACATGTATGTGTGATTTTCTGGGAGTCAAATCTTTTTATGTGCTAGTTTTCTGCCATTCGTTTTCCAAGCGCCTTTAGTGTATATTAATGAAGCTCTGGTATGCTACATGGGAGGGAGGTAGATCCCTTCACCCTAGGACACAGTAAGAATCACTGTAAAAATGAGACAAGATAACACAGGGTTCATCTCCTACACACCATCTATTAGGAGCAGGGCATCAGCTTATCTTTTGCTTATGTCTGGATAACTTCATGTTTCCTTTCCATTCTGATAAAACTTTACTGTATAATACATTATTGGTGATTATAAGTGAACTCCCCACTGTTCTCCATCAGCTCTGTAGCTTTACCCAACAACATTGTGAGACACCCTGCTGCTCTTGGTAGTGATGGTCTTCCAGTTCTCCTTCCTTAGTATCAGTGATCCTCACAAGGATGTGATTCCTCATTTGGATTTTGTGTGCATCTCTCTATTATAGGAGCAATGTTCTTAATGTTTTGTCTTTTGTATATCTTTTTAAAAGGTATTATTATCATTTTCAAATCTAAACTTGTTTTAAAAGTATCTTCTCTTTGTTTTATGTTTATTCTTATGGGCATTTGTCTGCATTTCTACATGTATACAAGTAAACCTTGTGTATTCCTGGTGTCCATGGATGCCAGGAGAGGATATCAGATGCCATGAAACTAGAGTTACAGGTTCTTGGGAGCAGACTTGAGTATCCTAGGAACTAAACCCAAGTCCTCTGAATGAGTAACAAATGCTGTAACCACAGAACCTTCTCTTTGTCTCTGTTTACTTCTTCATGGTAAGGCTTTCTTAGATCTTTGAAGATTAACCCGTTACTGGATATGCGACCATCTGTTTCCATTCAGTGCTTGCCTTTCACTGTGCTGTTCTTGCTGTGAGAACATTTCAATATGATGTTGTTGCTTTTACTGTGTAGAGCTTTTCAATATGATGTCATTGCTCTTGCTGTGCATAACATCTCAATATGTCAATTCTCTTGTCGTGTAGAGCATTTCAATATGATGTCATTGATCTTGCTCTGCAGAGCTTTTCAATATGATGTCATTGCTCTTCCTCATTTTGTTTCTGTTGTCTGTACTTCTGGTGCTATGTCTATTAAATTATAACCAAGACTGTTTTCATAAAGTTTATATGTTTTCCTTCCTAGAGTATTTACGTCATTAGATTTACATTTTTAGTTGGTGGTATATGACCCCCTCTAACTTGCTTCCTTGCTTGTTGAAATACAGATTTTCAGCATAACTTATGAAAGACTCATTACCTTATCCACTGTTTGTTCTTGGCAGCCAGGTAGAAAATACTTGATCTTTAGTATATGTGTTTCTTTATTTGCAGACCACCTTTCCTGTTCCATCTTACCTCTGTCTTTTTGTTGTTGCTACGTTGTTTTGATCGTTAAAATTTGCAATGTATTTTTGAATAAACAATGTAATCTACCTGTGTTCTTTCTTTTCATGATCAATTTAGCCATCCACTTTTCTGTTTCCATTTGAGTTTGAAATAGTTAAGTGTTCTGTTTCTGCATAGTATCGCTCTAGATCCGAAGGCTGTTTGAGTGATCTAGGCTCTTCTCGTCCACAGACACAACCTACATTTATTTTTATTTGTCCATCACTCCTTTCATGGTTGCCTTTGTTTTGGTCTGTATAGAGTTTATGCCTTGGTTAAACTTATTCCTGCTGTCACAGTCTTGTGGATGCTATTGTAAATGAATTTGTTCCCTTATCTTTTTTATTCAGTTCTTTACTGGTACTGCAGAGAACAACCGACTGTGGGGTTAGTAAACTCCTTAAGGGGAGGATCATACGTTATTTGTATTGTACACCTTCATACACAAGCAGTAATTAACCATACTCCCTGTTTGCTCATTTATGTATTTTTTATTTTCTTTTATTGCTGATCATCTTTGTCATTTTTCTCTTCTATTTTAGGGCTCTGCTAGTTCAATAGCCTCTCCTGCAGTTTCTACTCCTGTCACAGGACATAAGAGAATGGTTATTCCACACCAGCCACCCCTAACAGCAACCAAGAAGTCTGCAACAAAACCACATCCTGCATCCCAGGCTGCACCCATCCCAGTGACTCCAATTGGAACACTCAAACCCCATCCTCAGCCAGTTCCAGCCTCCTACACTACAGCATCCACATCTTCAAGGCCCACTTTCAATGTGCAAGTGAAGTCAGCTCAGCCCAGCTCACATTACATGGCTTGTCCATCCTCTGGACAAATATATGGTCCAGGGCCTCGTGGCTATAACACCCAGCCAGTTCCTGTATCGGGACAGTGTCCCCATCCTCCAACTTGTGCTGGCAGCGACTATGCATATATTTCACCCTCAGGACATCAGCCTGAGCCTGGATATGGGTATACCTCCAACCAAGGACGCTATTATGAACCCTACTATGCAGCTGGTCCTACCTATGGGGGCAGAAATGATGGTGATCCTGCTTATGGGCAACAGGTTCAACCCAATACCTGGAAGCGAGAACCTGGGTATATCACTCCTGGAGCTGGGAATCAGAACCATCCTGGCATGTATCCAGTCAGTGGTCCCAAGAAGACCTATATCACAGACCCTGGTTCAGCTCCCTGTGCACCACCACTGCAGCAAAAGGTAAGAAATCTACTAACATACAATAGGGAAAAGGAAATGACCGTGTTCCTAGAGTGTACCATTAAAGACAGATGTGCATGTGCAGTTCTTCCATAGCAGATGCCAGTGCAGAGGAAAATAGAGAAACAAAAAAGGTGAGTGTGGTCCTATTGGCACAGTTCCAGTATCACTACTCTTCAGCACCCAGTGCAGCCAGTTGCTCGGTAAGGAAAGATTATCTTCTCAAAAGCTGAATAAACACAGTCTAGAAAGTCTGATCTAAGGGCGGAATCAAAAACAATGTATCTTCCCGCTATTACATTTGATTTTTACAGCAAACTTTTCTTTGTTAGTGCAGAAATGACTTCATATATGTTGCACTTGCATGGAATCTGGAATTATTTGAAGTATCTTATGTTATGTCAGGTACAAGAAATTCCCAGATCTGTAGAAGAGAAGTGTCTAAGGCAATCATAGAAGCTATGTATGTTGCTACATAAGCAACCTTGGTACCACAGAGACTGTTAGGGTCAAACAAGTAGCCAAAGCTTCCAGATACAGATGTGGGCAAGTGGATCTAAGACAGACAGGCTACTTCCCTTTGGGAAGAAGCAGAGACCTTGGGACTGTAGTGGGAAATATTGAAAATCAGAACCCACACGTTCCTGAGATCAGGCTGTGCAACCAGTGGGCCATGGCAGATCTCCCTCCGGGGAATCTCACTCTCTCTGCCCGCCAACTCTCCGGAGCTGAGTCCCTTGGTGGATCTCTGCCACCAGGCTTACACAACAACTGCCTGCCCCATAGTCAGCCATCCCAACATCCAATTACCCGGTAGAATTAAAACTCTTAAGCATATAGATAACCAATCACATTTATGTAACAGTAAAAACACAATTTACAAGATGCCAATACAATAATTTCAGAGCCAATTGATAATGATAAAAGTTGCCCACCTAGATTAGACAACTTATTCCAAACTTTTTTTTTTTTTTTTTTTTGATTTCTAACCTTTATGATAACATAACCATCGGTGGCTCTACACCAGTTCACATCCATTGCCATCTTCCTTCTCTTCCTCTCTCTCCCAAGATCCTCTCCTGTGCAACCCTTAGCTCCGCCTCTCTGTTCTCTGTCCAATTACAGGACTCCTGTTGCCCTAATGTAATTGGACAGGAAAAATCCTGCAACATATCACCCTTTCTGTTTAATTAAATAAAAAAAAAATTCTCTCAAAATATAAATTGAGCACAACTATTACCATTTTGTAAATTATAAAGTACAAGATAGAACAAACACCCAGTCCATCATTTTTGTCACTAAGATAGAACATTGTCATCTATCCTAAATTAAAAGACTATGATTTGACCTTGACTTATGTCCTGTCTTTAGATTGTATGCTATCTGAAAACTATCCTCTCAAATCTGTTCTCTCAAAGTAAATAGCCTGGGTTGGCTATGAGACTGTAAGTAGTTTTTCAACCCCGTTAGAAATCCGAGAATGACCAACAGCTTCCAGAACTGAGACAAGTTGTAGAGACAGCTGCCCACCTATATAGCTCCAGTAAGTCAGGAAGTTGGAACATCCGTCTTCAGCCTTCTGGCCCCGGATCACCTGACAGACCTTAGAGAAACAGGAATTATTAAGGACGAGCCTATTCTGTCTCGGCAGAACTAAGCTGTCCTAACCTGTAAATTGTGTTCTTTCAAGAACAGTAAAGGTCTGCAGGAGAGATTGGCAGTTTTCTGCCCAGTGGTGACCTAGCCACAAAGTACAGCCTCACCTGGAGGTAAGATGCTCAACTGCTTCTTTGAATCCACAAATGGGAAGCTGTTAGGAGCAGATTTGTCTCAACCACAAGTGAATAAATAACATTAAATGTCACATTCTGTGGAATTCTGACGTTTTTGAAAACCAACTATCTCTGTAACATAATCTGGACTGTTGTCTGTTAAATTATCCTCAGCTATTTCTAAATAAAATATCTGAAAACACCCTAACAATAAACTCAGAGCCATGAATTTGCTATTTGGCTCTTAACAGGCTTAATTATCTCAGGTCAGTTTATAATAACAGTTATAGAAGGACTGGGTCTAAGCCCTGTACTTTTAAAATATTTGTATCAACAGATGAAATTTATACCAATCGAAAACCTTGATTTTGCATCAAAATAAATTCTGTACCAAAATAAAAGATTATGACTTCAACTTAGTAACAAATATAAACATTTCTACCAATATAATCAATCCTAGCCATTTCTTCCTTGTTCCAATAATGTCCATTTCTAAATTCCCTAGAAAGACAACCTGTAATAACCACCTCCAGCCCAAAAGTCCAGGGAACTGGGATGATGACTCTCTATAACTTCTTCAAGCTGAATATGGGCATTGAGATATTTTTGAAGGGGATGGGGGAAGGATTGGTTTAGTCTCTGATGCCTATGTCCTGACTGGATCCAGCTGAGAGTCCAAGACATCAGGAGTTCAAGCAGGTCAGTTCAGCATGCCTGACAAGGAAACTCATCAAGACTGTGTATTCTATAATATACAAATCTCAAAATGAAATTTTAGCATCATCAAGATAACTTTTTTGTTTGATTCTCTGGAATCTAGTTCTCTGGGGGTCTCCCTCTATCAAATCTAATCCATATAATTCTGGAAGGTGTAAATACCTTAATCACCTTTTCCAAAAAACACAAAGACAAACCCTTTTCCCCAAATCAGCACATCCTTGAGCCAGTAACCAGAAAAACCTTTATATTGACCTCTCTCTCAGAGGACCAATATAACCACATATTCTCTAGGAAGGGTCTTACCTTTCTGTCTTTAACTCTATTAAGAATGTTTGGAAATCCTTCGTGAATGGAGATTCCCAGTGTATATGACTCCTTTCATTCAGTATACCATTACTACTTGTGACTGCATGAGTTATACTGTGCTCCCTCCTTGTCACAACTTGGGTTTCCCCTACTCCTGGGACAAAGCCTGTGTTCCCTCTCAGCATGAAATGAAAAACAAATGAGAATTACTGGACAAAGGGTTAAATGAGGACTTGGAAAGAGCTTTCAGTCCCTGGGTTGGAATCAAGTTCCCCTTTCCATTTAGTTAGAGCTGTGAAAGAGCTCAGGAGCCTTTGTTTACCCTGAAGCAGAATGGTAATTTGAAGTGGTGGACTGAGTGGAAGATTAAACCATATTTTTCTCAGTAGTTTCCAAATTTTGATCAGATTGTCAGTTTCATAACAGATCATTCTCATACTTAACTTTGGAACAACAACCAAAAAAAAAAAGAAAAAAAAAAAAAGTCCTTTTCGATATGTACTGACACTGGCTCATTGGTAATAGATGTGAATTAAAGGTCTGAGCTTTCCAAGTAGTGCCTGTGATAGGCTGGAGGAATCTACAAGCCTCACCTATGACATTTATAGCAAAGTGGGCTAACCTTGATCATTTTCGAGTATAAGGCTTACACACACACACACACACACACACACACACACACACACACACACACAAAGACAAGTGTATTTTGGAATATGAGTAAAGCCACCTAATGCGAAGAGAAGCTCCTCAATGGCTAGGAAGATGGAAGACAGGTCTGTGGGTAAAGTGTAAAGACCACAATTTGAATCTTCAAACCCACTTAAAAACTAGGTGTGCATGCTGGGCTTCCTGCAGTCCTAACAGCAAGGAAGCAGAGGCCAAGAGAGATAGGCTAGACCAACTAGCAGCAGTACAAGTTCCGGTTTAGCAAGAGAGACCCAGTGTTGAGACCCTGCCTTAATCTATGAGGAATGTACTGTGATGTTTAGAAAGTCTGTGTCTGTGTAACTTTGCTGTGTAGTTTAACCATCTTTCAAAACAAACACAAAACCTAGCCTTTATTTCGGGGGTGGGGGCTGGGGGAGAAGTATATACATGCATGTAGTATGCATACGTACTTGCATGGATGTTTTCATGCGTGAACATGACATGAGAGGTTGATGTCTGGTGTTTTTCTCCATAACTCCACACCTCATGTATAGAGGCCCACTAGACAGCTAAGTGACATTACTCAGAGAAAGAGCTAGTGTCAGAATGTTTTGAGGGTGCTGTTCTACCACTGGGGAATCAGAGAAAACAAATGTACGTCTACAAGCAAGGCGTGGTTTGACCCTGGATAGTATAAGTCCCAGTTGTGCATTTGAAATAGTCGATAGGGAAGGCTGGGCCCTTGATCCACTGGTGTTGATTTGACTTCACCCACCTATTTAGGCCATGGGAGAATTTTATTAACTACTCACCTGAAGGTGTAAAACTTTTGTTTGCTTATTATTTGAGGAAGTTAATTACTCAAAATGACTAATTACATTATTTTTGATCTTGGGTGTCAGTGGATGGCATATCACCCTTTTAAAAACTGAAACATTTGTTTTTCAGCAGAATCATGTATTTTCGCATTGTATTCAATTTGCAAATTAAAAATGAAAGCCCAGCCATGTCCTTTTTATTGTGATTACGAAGAGGGGAGTTTGAGCTTGGGATTTAGCCATGTGTCTGTGCTGTAGAAAGGGAGAGGGACTGAGGAGCAGCATGGCATCTTCAGTCTGTGCTATGGGCATCTGCTGATGGAGAGTGGGCAAATCCAAGCACCTGTGGGGAGAGGCCTTTGTTCTCATTGTGTCTGCTTGGCTCAAGGATGTGATTTCGGCCATCAGACATGACCTCCCAGTGCTTCTCTGCATTCTTCCTTAATATCCTTTAATTGGTTTGAGTAAAAACTGGACTTCATTGTCACCCATTCAGCCATGGTAAAGAAGAGTGTCATTTTCTAATTAATTAGGGAATGCAAAGAGTTGGAGATTTCCATCGCCTGAATAACTGCTGAGGGAGGGCTGTTCAGTATCTCTGTTGGCTTTGGTTTGTTTTTACCTATTGAGGAACTAATGGAAAAGATGCTTTTGCATCTTTAAACAGTGACCTTTCATTGAGGATTTCAGAATATTTGACATTTAAACTCCTGGGGGTGTTTGTTTCTCCCCTGGGTTTTAGATCAGTGGCTTTAATTTTCCTACATTGTAGAACATAAAAAAGAGAAAGAGAATGGAAGAAGAAATATAAGGGAAAGAAGGGGGAAGAAAGAGAAAGAAAGTCCTAACATGGAGACCAACAGGGTCAGGGTTGGATTTGTGTTCTCACAATGTGCTGAGCAGTTAGTTTGCATAGTACAGAGGCCACATTGTGCACCCGTATTAGCTGAGCTTAGTTCCTTAGGAAACCCTGTTATAAGCAGGGCTTTGTAGAGAGAAAACATTCCCTTCTCACCCGAAGTCTGTTTAAAGATACATTCCTCCATGCTGACTTATACAAGCAAACGTTAACTTTGTGTTTATGTGTGGGTGTTATTTTACAAGTGTTTTTCCTGCAACAGTCAGATAAGGTGACATGGCTTAATGGACACCAGGGTCTTGAATAGTGAATGTCAGGGTCTTGAAGGACTTAAAGGCATTATGATTCTTAAGCATATAATGATAAAGTTATTTTGGCATCCATTTCCTGATCATCTATATAGGGACAGATATTTGCCACAGTGTATGAAGACCCTGTTGCTATGTACCCAAGAAGAGTGTGGGATTCGTTCCCCTAGTGTAATACCTATGTTAAATTCTAAAATCAGTAATCTATTAAGGTGACTTTGAAATGCCCTCCAGGATGATGCAGCCTTAAAGAATGTCAAGCTGTCTCTCAGTTCATCTAACAGAGGGCTTAGCTACCAGAGCGCAACAGATGAGTGCTTTTTCATTTCAATTTGGGTCTTGGGAGATATATAATAGCTCAGGAAATAAAAAGTATGGAAGGAATTCCCAGACCTACAGTTTCTATAATGCTTATGGAAACATTTGAGAATGGCGTAGTAGCATTCCATATATCCCAGGGGAATCAGTATGTGTACATTTCTTCAGCTTCTTACAATGGCATGCATCAAGTGTGCTGCAAGGAATTGCTGGTATGTTAAAGAGAGCCATCCCTATTGAAATCCTCCTGTTAACTGCCTCTTCTTCGAAGAGGGACAGTAAGGTAGCATTGAAAGCAGGTAGAAGGGTGGACTTGGACACGCACCAGGGCTCTGCTGCTACCACCAGATAGTACATGATGGTCAGAATGGAAACAATATGAGGCCAGTGGGAGTCACGTCAGTAACTCCTCTTTGGGCACTGGCCAGTTTCTAAAGCGCGTTGTAACCTTTATGAATCCGTGAATGTTTTGAACACAGGTCCAAGCTTTCTTTTTTGCTCATGCGTGAATCACTAGCCTCCTATCACGTGGCCAACTCTGGAAAGCCATGTCAAATAACTTGAAGATTACCTCTGTTCTCTGGGTAGCAAGCACCTGGATCTTAGTGTCTTTGAGTATCCGAATAGCAGGTGCTGCACATCCATGCTGTTTCAGATGGACCTTCTGTAGCCTCTGCTATGTGCAGGCAGCCGCTCACACATCTGTGGTGCAGTTAGTGAGGTCAGCAGCTGGGCAGGAAGAGGGGAAATACCCCTTAAATCCCTATAACCAGACTTCCTCTTCTCCGGTACTCATTGTCATGACCCTAAAAATGATACATGATGGCCATACTTCAGGTTTGAATTATATGCTTAGTTAGCAAAAGTAGAAGGCGAGAAGATGGGAACCTAAATGAACAAATTATCAAATCAGTAGCTCAAAACATCCAACAAAAAATTGCCTGGGGAAACCCCTTTAAGATAGCCAGCTGGAGTTCCCAGTAGAGAGCCCTGGACACAGCAGAATGCCCCCATAGGCAAATCTTATAAGGAAAAGAACAAATAACAGTAGGGAGAGATCATCATCAAACCTAGGGGTTAACAAACATCCAGCAGAAATGTCTGCAAGCTGAGGCAGGAGGCTAGAGTACCCAATTAAGAGTACCCAGTGCAGAGCAGTGTCCCCTTTGATTCTATTCCCAGCCTCTGGGCCCCACAGACACTTTTTTATCAAGAATAAAGAATAGGCACCTCATTTGGAAATGCTTTTTCTTCTAACTTTTCTCAAGGACACTGTTTGACATCACGATCTGGTTATCTTATCTCCAATGCTGCCTGCTTTGTCACAGAGGAGGGATGGATTAGTCAGGGTTCTCTAGAGTCAGAGAACTTATAGGTAGTCTTTATATAGTAAGGGAATTTGTTGATGACTTACAGTCTGTAGTCCAACTCCCCAGCAATGGTTAACAGCAGCTGTGAATGAAAATCCGAGGATCTAGCAGTCGCTCAGTCCCACAAGGCGAGCAGGCGAAGAAGATTGAATCTTCCTCCTTCTAATGTCCTCATGTAGATCTCCAGCAGCAGGTGTGGCCCAGATTAGAGGTGTGCGCACCACCACACCTGAAACTTTTGTCTTCCAGACTCAAGATCTAGATCACAGGTGAGCCTTCTAATTCTGGATTGTAGTTCCCTCCAGATATAGTCAAGATGACAATCAGAAATAGCCACTACAAGTTGGGGGGGGGGGGGAATCAGCCCATCGCATACCTGAGGCCTGGGAACACTTGACCACAAGCATGCTTAGGTCTGAAAGTGAGGGCAACACCATTTCACTTACCACTGAGTTCCTTTCTTTGTATTTCTCAGCTGCATCCCTAAAGTTGTTTGTATTCTGTGTGTTCTGAGATCTGAGTTTAGCTCAGTGGTAGAGATCTTTCCACATGTGTTCCAGGCCCTTACTATGTTCTCCAGCTCGGGGGGGGGGGGGGGGGGGGGGGGGGGGGGGGAGGAAATGTTAAAGTTTTTCCTAGGTATACTGTTTACACTCATAGCAAGATGCCTGAGAGGGAAAGAAACCTCTGACTTTCTCTGTGCATGGTGTCTTCAGCCTTCTGGTTTTAGCCATTCTTATGGTATTTAGTCTTACCTCATTGTGTTTTAAATTTACATTTTTCTTATGATTACTCATGTGTTTAACACATGTGCTGGCCATTCATATTTATTTGCCTTAAGTGTCATCAAACATTTTCCAACTTTATAAGTAATATAACCTGAACAAGGAAGAATAACTATTAGCTCATGAAGAAAGATTAAGTCTAGGTGGTAGACATGGGAGTCATATGAAACTATTGTTTCTATTATTTTAACCTGGTCACTTATTTTTACGCTTTTGTTGTTTTCGTTCGTTTGCATGTGTGTGCTATGATTTGTAATGAAAGTGTAAATGTGGCTCTCCCTTCTCCCTGGGGGCAGCTGGCCTGCATGGACAAGGGGAGCAGAGATGGTGAGCAGGGTTCAGGCTCCTGTTACAGTAAGGAACTCTAGTTTGCTGTTCTAGGAATAGGGTATACAAGGGCTTTAGGGGTACAGGAGGAAGAGTTAATCGGTCATGATAATACAGCACCTAAGTGTCATGCAGGCAGGAAGCCAGAGCGGGGCTTGTGTGCTGAGGTATGCTACTCCACACAAGGTTAAGATAAGGCCAGGCAGCTTTGCTAAGGAACACTCGGTAGACAAAGTCAGGCAGGGAAAGGGAAGACCCATTGAGACAGGGAGTCCTTCATTTTCCACCAAGCTCAGAGAGTCATCTTGTCATTAGTAGCGGGCTTCTCCAACATGTAAACCGTAGTGTGAAACTCCACAGCTTCAGAAATGGCTGTTCTAACTGATGCTCTTAACAGAACTATACGTCCTGTGCCATTCCACAGCAGCCCCCGTACTCACGTATGAAGTGTTACGGAGACCCTGTGCTAGTGCCTTAAGAATGGTTTGTGAACATTAGCTTTCATCTAAACTTTTTACGTGTTGCAGTGTTTTTGAAAAACTAAATAACATCAGATTTTGTGTGTTGACAGTAAAAAACACATTTCAAAATTGTTAATTTTATCCTCTGGTTTCATTTAACTCTATATCAAAATAAATCCCTTGCTTACTGACATGCACCTTTGGAATCTTGTTTCCTTCTTGGCCATGGTAAATCTTAAGTTTCAGAGGCAAGTCTATAGTTGTCTTCTTCTTAGACAACAGAAATGTGACCTTTATTGATCAGTGGTGAATATACAAACTAAATAATTTAAATAAAAACTATTAGTATTTTTCCCACAGTAGGAGAACTTTTAGGGGAGTGGGAAGGTCAAAGATGGAGGCAGTAAGACAAGGTCTCACCATGTCGCTCAGGCTGGCCTTGAACTTGCAGAGTTTCATTTGCTTCCGTGTTCCAAATGCTAGGATTTATAGGTGGGAGGTGCTATGCCCAGTTAAGTTAGCTGTTTTTAGCTAGTATAATTCCAAAAGTGTCATTGTTCCAAAAATGAAGATTTACTTGTTATTTTAGATCTTTGATTTTCTGAAAGATGGGAAATCCAACTTTTATAAATACTCTTAGCCGATAATATGGTGTTTGCTCGATTTCCTACTTGGAATTTAAGGAATGTTCTTTAGAAAATATGGCACTTTTTCTTTTTTGAATTAATTAATTTTTTTGCTGGAGTGTACTTAAAATTTAACTGTATAAAATTACATGTAACTTTTCAAAAGCATACTATATAAAAGTGTACTAAGTATGTTTGTATACAGTGAACATTACAGCATGTTCAGCATTAACTTTTCTACTGTCGTGCCAACCCTAAACACAGAAGAGATATGACGTCACTGCCTGAGGCCTGCCCAGGGTTCGTTCCACTATGAAGTTTGCCTGCATTCCTGGATGTCTTTGTTTATGTAATTAGCTCATTGTCCAGTTGTCCAAACATAAAATATTTCTTAAGCCTAGTGATCTAGACACTTACATTTAGAGTTAGATTTTGGGGACCTAGCACAATATTCTGTTCAAAATAATAGGTCCTACTTTTATTGAGTCTTTATAAATATTTGGCATATTTTTATCTGTTGTTGTGTGTCTATGGACTATGGAGAAGTCAAAGTGTGAAGTGTGTGTTGGAATCTTTGTGTTCTTCCTTTATTACTCTTCATGGTCCATACATGTATTTTTTAACATCAGTTTGAATAGAATTACCTAAGGTAATGTCTTAACATTCCATTATTAAAATATCAAAGATCATCAACTTACTGAGAAAACCCTTATTTTTGAATCAGGGTTTCTAAGGTTTACTTTGGCCTGTTAGGCATCATAGCAGAGAGATGCTTCCAAAACAAAGTTTGATCACTTCATGGCCAAAACCTGAAGGAGAGAAAGAGGACTTGGGTCTGACAATACCCTTCAAAGAGGTGACTCAGGACTGAAACACTTTCCAATAGGCCCCAGCCTTTAAAAGTTCTCTCACCTCTGAATAGCATCAAACTAGGTACCAAACCTGTAATAAGCAGCCTTTAGAGAGTCTTCAACCTCTGGGCTAAAGAAGATGTCACATTTTTATCTGAGGAAACCCCACTTATAACCGTGCTACCCAGTCCTCCTTAAGACAAGCATGTGCTAACAGTTACCTTGGAGAGAGCTGATGGAGGCAGTCTCTAAAAGGCCAATGAATAACAGGTTGCTAAGAATTCCTGGAGAGCTGCCTTGAGAAGAAGGAAAATGACCATGCTACTGTGACCTAGGGGCTAAATCTCTCCTTGGCTTTGTTTTGTAAATAGCTTTTAAGTCCAGTCATCCTTACTTGTCAACATAATGTCTACGGCTGCTTTATACCACAACAGGGAAATGAGTTATCATGGGATCCACATGCCCTAAATCACTCAACATTTTTATGGCACATAAACACATGCACACACACACACACACACACACACACAAATAAGTAAATGTAATAAAAAATTTTAAGTAAATGAAATTATTTGAAGCTCTGATAAATTCTTCTTGTGTATTTGTTTTGGTTTGGTTTTTTGTGTTTTCATTTTGTTTGTTTCTGTTTTAAGTCTTGAGTTAAAATGTGCTGCCATTGAACATTTTAGGGAGAAAAGAAGTAAATATAGAAAATTTCAAAATTGGAACTGGGGAGATGGTTCAGAGGTTAAAAGTACTTGTTCCTCTGGAGGACCAGAAGACCCAGGGACTGATTCTCAGCAACAAGGTGGTGGTTCTCAACCCTCTGTAACCCCAGTTCCAGGGTGTCTGATGCCCTCATGTTCATGGGAATCATGCATGTGGTTCCCGTACATACATGCAAGCAAATACTCACATATAAAATGACTAAATGTAATAAAAATTCATCCACTGCTTGCAGAATGGTTCCTATAGACCTCATCTTGCTCCAAGCCCGTGACCTTCTATTCTTCTTCAACTTCTCTGTGTAGGCGTTGATGAAGTTTGTCCACTCAGCCAACTTCCATATAGTTAGCTTATTCTCTGGCATTCTTATATGTGCCTCATTGAACACATTTAATGTATACTATCTGTATTTATTAAGATCATTTGCATTTTATGAATTCTTTAAATGTGTGTGTGTATGTGTGTTAAGAGTTGTGTTATCAGCACAGTCACTTCCTTGCCCCTTTAAGGAAGCCCCATATCTTTAGCAGTCTTCTTCCAAGTTTGGCAACTGTAGATAGTAACTAATCTGTTACCTTCAATGCATATACCGGTTATTGACATGGAATCATAGACTGTCTTATATAACTGTATCATTAGCCTGGTATTTTCAAATACCATCCATTTTTTGTGTACATAAATAGTTCTTTCCTTTCTTATTACTGAATAATATCTCACAGGTTTGCCAAATCATATTTATCCTTTAAGGGGTTGATGGCATTGGAAGGTTTCCAACTTCCTGTGTGCATTTCTGGGGCAGGACTTTCCAGCTGTCTGGCACTCATGCCCAGCATTAGAATTACCTTGTGAGGGACTGCTACACTGGTTTCCAGTGGCCCGATGAGTTTTGCAAGACTGTTGTTATATCCACAAAAGAAATATACGAGGGTCTTGGCTGCTCTGCATTTGTCAAACTCCATTTGATTTTGAAAAATCTTTGCCTTTTTAGTTAATTGACTACTTTTTGGTGAGGTCATGCTATGCAGCTCAGGCCTCAAACTTGTGGTCCTCCTGCCTCTGCCTCCCAAGTGATGGGCTTATCTCTTTGATCTAAATTCTGTTGTATGACTTTCTGTTCAGGTAGAAATGCCTGTTCTCCTGGAGCAGGGAGCATGTCCGTGCTCTCTTCCCAATTCTGCTACAATTAGAACCTAGCATGAGTCAGGTACTCCTGGCAAATCAATAAGGCAATCATAAGTGAAATAATATTTATTGATTGTCATGGATTTCTGAGTTGTTTACATGGCTTGTCATGTACATTTTTAATGAATGTCCTGCATTTTAATTGTAGTTATTTTGGCTCTGGTCTTCTCCTCAGATCAGACTTTGTATCATGACAGACTAATCTTCAGCTGGACAGTCTGTTTTAGTCACTGAAGTGAATTACCCAGCTCTGTATTGTTGCAGTTTTTCTGCCTTTGGCTATGGTTCACTTGAGTTGTTTTACTCCTGGGCTGGCATGATGAAACTTGATTCATACTCAAGGATCAGTATGGAAATATTACTTCCCACTCTTCCCGAAGTCACGCCTGCTCCTCCTACGCACAGCTTTCAAGTCTTCAAAATTGTTGGCTTTTCTCTTCCAGAAGCTCAGGTCTGAATCCTGCAGCCACTTTCCACTATTTCTTTTCTCATGCATTTATTCCTTAAAACAATAGATAAAATGGGTAACTGCCTTGTACTCTAGTGCCTGTCGGCTAGCCATGCCCCATCCCATCATAGTATCGTAGTAGACTCTTACTGCTTTGTTACTTCTGTACCTGTCTGTTTTCATTCCATTCTTCCTCAGAGTGATTTTATCGGAACCCTGCTAGCTTACTGCTGTCTTAGCTTATTGGTGAGGTTCCTCTAACAGTGTCCCTGGAGAAAATAAAAACAAGCAGAACTATGCTTGTAAGTCTCTGTCCACTTAGGACTCTCAAGACCGCACTCCAGTCAGCAGCAGTCACCTTACGTTCAGCCATGCACAGAAATGCAGGCCTTGGCTTTGCCTCTGTCTTCTTAGCTCCCCAGTTATCAGCATGGCTGATTGTTTTACTTCATGTAGGACATCACTCATACGGTACTTAGTAGAAGGCTTTCTCACCACTTCATCAAAATAACCTCCATAGACTCTATCCGCATATTCGTGTGTGTGTGTGTGTGTGTGTGTGTGCATATGATGTTTATAATATATTGCATATGTATAGTTTCATATGTGTATATAATTTCTGTGTATATATACAAATGTGTGTACCTGTTTGTGTATGTGCATGCGCAGGCCAGAGGTCATCCTTGGGTGGTGTTATTCAGGAAATATCCAGATTGCTTTTGTGTGACAGTCTTTCACTGAGTCCTAGGGCTTGCATATTTTGCTAGAATGAATAGACAGAAAACCCCCAGGGATCCTCCTTTACTGTACTGGGCTTCCTAAGCTCTCACATACCATGCTTGTATATGTGTGCTGGGTATCTAACTGATGTCCTCAGGCATGTGGGAGACAACACTTCACTGACTGAACCATCTCCCTAGCCCCTTGTTAAATATGTTAATCATTTATTCTTTTTTTTTCCCCTTAGGAATGTGTCGTGAGAGCACCTGTTTTGACTATTGAACTGCTACATAGCAAATAATGCTTAAACATAACAAATGTGTTTCTAACAAAAGAATGAGCAAGTTTCGGTTTCAAAGCCATCCCTCCTGAAAGTGATTTATACAGATATCTGTGACATGTCCTGACAGTGTCTTCTGATAAGTAGGAAAGGCCCCAAGCCCTGATGTCACCTTCCATGGTACCCTCTTCCTGGGGGAGTTGCCTGCCTTTTCATAATTTGTCTTTCACTGTGAGCTTTGGCTGTAACTCCATGTGTTGTCTGCTTGGCCTTGAATTTCCAAGTCAGAGACAAGTTGTGCCCTCCAGTTTAGTGACAAGTGTGGGGGTGCTGTTTGTTATAAAATGTTCTTTAACATGACAAATTGTTCTCAGACTTTGCTGGGCTTAGGCTAAAAATAGGGACTGAGATTTTAAATGATAGACAATCTTGTTGACTGTTTCAAAGCTTAGTGGATTAATAGCTGCCAATATTGATTATTTTTGTCAGGCCCATTGCTAAGAGCTTATATGGATTGACTTTTGCTATCTCATTAACATGCTCACTAGATATGATTTTCCTTCTACCGATAACAAAACTGACAGAGATCAAGTACTTTACTGGGCTTTGTTTTATGAGCTCTCATAAATATAAACAGAAATGAGCATTAAAACAAAGGGGCCGACTTGATCATGTGACAGCAGGCACATTGCAAGATCATGCCTGGCAAAAGCTGAACATCCAACTGTGTTTGGGTGCCAGGATTACACAGGAAATGATAAAATTTCTTTTCTCTTTAAGCTTGTACTCTATTGTTAATATTAACTTGTTTATTGTAGAAAGACCGTAAGACAATGATAACCAGTGATCCCTGCTGTGATTCATGTAAATAGTCTAATGATAAATTGTCTGGCCATCCTGACTCTCCTTTGCCCTTGGCCCTCTGCCTTCTCCAAGTCAGACTCCTTGACTGAATTTGCTTTGGTAATACTTTCCATGGCTGTGGTGTCAGGAGTTAAGGATTAAAGTGGCCCACTGAGGGAGAGTCTTTGAAGAAATGACATTTGGGCCAGCACAAAAAGAATAGGGTGAGTTATTTCTAAGCTGGGAATTAAAATTGTCAAAGGCAAAAGAAACAAGGATGATGCCAGGTCCCCTGGACTTGGCATTTACAGGGACAGAAGGAGAGAGGGTGAAACATTGTCATCAAAGGAGAATAGAGTAAAATGGCGGGGCATGCCCCACCCCCAAGCCCAGCCCTATGCAGTTTTCTACAGGGGACAGCTTAACTGGGAAGGGCCCTTAGCATGCAGAGAGCAGTGTGCTCAATGTACTTAGACTAGAGGTCAGAAAGAAGGAAGAAAGGACCAGTTAGCACAGGCATTTTCTTTGCCCAACTTCTCCTCAGCTTGGTAGACTAAAGCCATGAAACTGTAAGCTAAGAAAACCTTTCTCCACTTTGGTTGCATATGCCAGATACTTTTTGATGCATTTATTTTAAAAAAGAATCCCATTTGTATGGATTTGGCAAGCTTTCAGGATTCCAGCATCTGCTTACCTGTCCCCCCTCCTGATTCATTAAGGGGTTTTTCCCTTCTAGAATCTCCACTTTTTAAGGAAATGGATCCTTTCTTCCAGAATCAGATATGATAGACTTGAGAGCATGCTAAGCAAGAAACCCGAGTACAGAGGAGAGCACCTCTCAGGGACAATGCTGAAGAGCACCCAGATGTGCTAGGACTTTCCTGTGTGATGCCTTCTCCTGCTTTGGATCTTTAGTCACACTGTAAGTGTGTGTGGATTCTATTTAGACCCTGAATTTTTACTTTGTAGAATGCTGAGACTCAGGATGGAATCTGACCAAAGACTGTTTGCCCTACATTACCTATTACATTTTTATTGCCTTTTTAAAAAAAAGCTAAAAAATGCTCACTAATGTGTAGTGATTCTGAAATCAATTCTCTTTTGATTTCAGACAGGCCTCTTGCATTAAGCTACTGAGGGTCCTACTTAATCTAAGGATGCTGAGTGATGGCCAGGCAAGCTTATTAGTCGTTTTTCTAACAGAGGACATCTGAACATCTCTTTTTGTTCTTGTCTAGTTCAGTGGTTCTCAACCTTCCTGATGCTGCAACCTTTAATACAGTTCCTCATGCTATGATGACCCCCACCATAAAATTATTTTTGTTGCTTCCTAGAAACTGTAATTTTGCTACTTTTATGAATTGTAATGTAAATGTCTGATATGCAGGATATCTGATATGAAAAGGGTCATGACCCAAAGATTGAGAGCCACTGGTCTCGTCTGCCTTTCCCAGGTAGTTAAGAATTGTGCATTGCGTGTGATTGGAGGGACGGAGGAGGCAGAGAGGGGAATGTTGCTGGTCACAGGAAGCCCAAGGAGGAGTACAGCTGAGCTGTGAGATTCTTAAGACAACCTGACACTTTGCAGCCTGTGTCCTGAATCACAGTGTCTCCAAGTGAGGAGCAACAACTTGTGACAAAGCCCCAAATGACCACAGAATCAACATAATTTCACCCAAGCACGTAGAATTTTTTTCCAAAAGCCTAACCCTGCTTTGTGCCTTGGCATGAATTTTTTTAAATATATATTTAAAGAACAAATCATAAAAGGGAAAGGGAAAAGGAAATGTTAAAATATGGTGTGAAATCCCGGCCATTTATATCTGAAATTTAGAGTCATTGAGCAAAATGAATGTTGCATTTACTAATCCTATTAATACAAAGCAAATCTGGCTTGAAAGAGAATTAAATAAATGATTAAGTATCCAAACCATAGGAGAAACGCCTAGAGAGGGAGCCTTGGCCAGGTGTGCTGGAAAGCTCTGGGTGAGAACGCATGGGTTTGTGAAGCTAATCCCATGACAAGGCCTGGGCTGCTCAACCTTCTGTGGCAGTTCTGAGTTCTCTGGCCAGGCTACTCGCTGAGTCAAGCACCAGCATTCTCTCCCTCCTTCTCTCATATTTCTACAAATACATATTTTCAAAAGAAATAGCCAGGTATGGTGGTGTATAACTGTAACCCAGCACCCAGGAGGCAGAAGCAGACAGATCTCTGAATTCGAGGCTAGCCTTGTTTCCATCAAGAGTCACAGGTCAGCCAGAACTATACAGTGACACCCTATCTCAGAAAGAAAAACAGAGGGGGGGGCTCCCTCTTTAGCAAGAGGAGGGAGTCATTGGTTGCCCACTCTTAGAGGTAGGATTTCTGATTCAAACAGAATCAAGGCTGAGAATTTCCTATTCAAAGATAGAATCAAGGTTGAAGGGTTCATTTAATTGGTCAAGTACTTGTCTTCAAAGTATAAGGTTGAATTCCTAGCCACAACATAAGATAGGCATGGCGGTGTGAGCCTGTATTCCTGTTGCTGGGCAGGCAGAGGCAGGAGCACCTCTGAAACTTGTATACACAAGCCAATGTGTAGCTGAGGCCTAGCTGCAGACTCTCTGAGAGATCAAGTCTCAAAAAGTAATGTGATCAATAGAGGAAGACACCTGACATTGTCCTCTAGTGTAAACACATTCAAGCATGTATATACACATTGCACACACATTCTTAAGCATACACATACTCACAGATACACACACCCAGAAGAATTCTATATTTCTGTTTTGATCATTAACTAATTACATGATCATAAAGAATTCCTGGAAATTGAAACAGTTTTCTCAGGGAAATTCTAGAACACAACAGTTATCTCAAATGTTATTTCAGTGATAAATTCATGACATTTTAGATTCTCAGACAACACAGAAGTGTTGACCCTGGTTTTTAAAGAAGGCATCGTATCCGTTCACAAGAAACTTGAGACCCAGGAGAATGATTGTCCAAGGCCTCACAGCATAGGAGACATTGCAGAACGACCCTAAAACCTCCCAGGTTGAGAGAGCAGTTGTGTGTTCATATTGGTGGGTATTTTATCATTCTCACTGATGAAATAACCACAGATTTTGTGTGACATGAGCTCATTCTTCTTATGTCTCTTACTGCTCTATGAAGTTTGAATTGAGGTGTCGTATTGTCAGGCTGCTGTAAGAAACACTACAGTCTGCTGGACCAAGGGACTTTCATAGTGGATGTTTACTTTCTCACTCGCCTAGAGGTTGGCAAGCCTGAGTTCAAGGTTTTTCAAATCATACCTGAGTGCTCTTGATATTTTCATATATATTGTGACTACACTTTTCCTGACCACTTTCCCACACAGCTTCATGTTGTATTTTCTGTAGAGAAAAAGCAGAGACTTGGTCTTTCTTCTAGTAAAGTTGATTTTTAAAATATGTTAGTGTTATCATTATTAAAATTTTGGGAAATTTCCTTGCAGAGTGTCAAAGATTATTAATGTCACATAGAATTTAAGATTATCCTTAAATGGGAAAATGGGAGGAAATTTCTATCAAGCTTCTTTTACTTGTGAGTTTAGCAATTTATACCATCAACAGAGGTGCAGAAACATGTGAATTCGACTTTGTGTGGTTCACATTGGAATGAGTTATGTGGGACTGCATTTGTAATTATTCTTAGCCCAGTACTGAACACTTTCTTGGTAAGAAAAATGATCTCTTTATGTGTCACAGACATGGTCCTCCATGTACATGCTGTGGATGTGCATGTAAACTTGACCACAGTTCTAATGTTGGTTTCTCAGTCTTCACTCTGCCTGCTGTCTCCTCCTGCAGCATACTCCCTACGCTGGGTGTTACAGTACACATTCCTATCACATGACTTTTGACTCTATGGGTCAATGAACTCAATAGGAGTAGAACCAGGAACATTAGAAATAGTCTAAGAACTCATCCCTGTGACGTGATAACTGGCAGAGACATGAACTGACATTTGTAGTGCCAGCAAACCATGTTAAAGTGGGTTGTTACATTCAGCTAAATGTGCCTGAGCCAGCAAAACAGCTCAATGGATAAAGTGACTTGCCACCAAGACTGGTAACCTGAGTTCAGTTCCTGGGACATGGTAGAAGGAAAGGGCTGATTGCTACAAGTTGCTCTCTGATCTCCATGGGTGCCATTTGGCACATTTGAGTGTGTCTGCCCTCTTGTTCTCTGTCTGTCTGTCTGTCTGTCTGTCTCTCTCTCTCTCTCTCACACACACACACACACACAAACACACACAAATGCACGTACTTAGACATACGCAGTAAATAAAAAAATACATTGAAAGAAACACACCCCAGTCGTGTTCCTTATTAAACTCACACATTCACATGAGCATGTGACCAAATGCAGTGAGCATGGAAGGGCCTTCACGGCCACACTTTTCAGCCCCCACTCAGAATTTCATAGGAAACCATAGCGTCCCCCATGCTTCCGTTCCTTTCTTCTCCATCCATATCTGTTTAAAGGGTTTGTGCTCCTCTGTCTACTCGCTTTGAAGCCATTCCTTCTCTGACATACGCCTTCCTGCTCGATTTTATTGCTTCATTACACTTTGGAGGTTTTTGATTTTTAGTGCTTGCAATATTGCATACCCCATTTGAGGGCTGAGACATATATCATGGTGTTGGCTGCAGAGGAGGGAGAGTGAATAATGGCAGTCTGTTAGCCCTCAGATTTCATGCTCATTCAGCTGAGTGGTCAGAGAAGATGTCTCCAGGAAGCTCCCTTTATTCTGATCTAAAAGGAGTCTGGCTGATATTTTGGAGACTCAGAAGAGGAGAATGCTGCCCAGTACTGTTGTACTGAATGTCACAGCACTTCTTGAGGACTTATTCTGCAGTTGTTAACAGTTTCCTTCTCTTGGCTAAGACAATTGCGAGACAAATGAGAGGGGACGCCCATCACTTGTGACACCTTATTGCCTAGATTGATCCGCCTCCTGCTTTCACCAGTTGAGAATATCCAATCTGATACCTGTTCTGAGGACTCTGGGTTATTTCTTTGACAATCTGAGGAAGCCTCTCCCAAGCTCTCGTGCCTCAGCACTGACACAGTGGAGAACAGATACTTACCAGCCCATCTCTTCCCATTCTCTCCCTCCCATGCTGACCTGCCTGGGAATCTGCTGTTCTTTTTCCCATTCCACATTTACTCTTATCTATTGATTCATCCCCTCAGTCACCCTGTTGCTGAGCTTTCCTTGGCACAGAGGGAGGACAGTCTAGCAATGTATCTCATTTGCATGCATCCCAGGCAAGTCATTGGCTAAGCATTACCCAGTGTGACCAGAACCAATAGGGACATTTGAATATTTATACTTTGCATAATTATTCCTGCTCAGGCCAGTCTGTTTGTATTTTAATTTTCATGAATGAGAAATCTGCAACTGCCAGCTTATTGAATTTTGAGCCACTTAGGGCAGGGGAGGACAGGAATGCATAGAGTCTCTGATGTCTGATAATACAAGGACACCCACCACTCTACACAGAAGCCATCGAGGTCATGGCCCACTATACTGTTAAGTACAGTACATCACAGTGGCTCTCCAAGGGTTCCCGAATTGATAGTGACCTGGTTTCTACGGCTGGTTTCACTGAAGCTTGATGAGAAAAGATAAGCATAGGCAGCCCAGTGGGTGACTCCGCATCAAAGTGTAGTGGCGGAGAAGCAAGCCTGTAACCATATGAGCATAGCCTTCTGTGTGGATGGCTATCTACACTGAGTTATTCAAAGGAGTTATGGGCAAGACTATCCCAAACCAGGTCATCTACTGAAACTGAAAAGATGCCCTCGATGTAAACATGAGACTTCACATGATTTTGCTTCCCAGAGTGACTTTTTTTTTTGTTTTTCTGATCAGCTTACCCCAGTGGTGTAGATAGATTAAAACCAAATTAGATTGGGTGAGGACCAGTAGCACAAAGAATTTGCGAACTTTTTGACAGAGGCAGGTATATACAGTTATAAAGTGTACAAGTGAAATGACAAAAATATAAGTGAAAAATTCGTGTGCATATCATTGCTGTATGCTTGCCGGTCTGTCTTACAGATCTATCTTTGGTGGGTGTATCCTTGAAGATTGTAGACTGTAACACTTTTTCTGGTCGCTTTTTAAAATTCTGGTCTTGAGCATTAACTTGGAGGCCTTTGACATTTTTTTTTTTTTTTTTCCTTTTTGAGACAGTGTTTCTCTGTGTAGCCCTGGCTATCCTGGCATCCTAGAACCTACTCTGTAGACCAGGCTGGCCTCTAACTCCCCAAGATCTGTCTGTCTCTGCCTCTAGAGTACCTTGATTAACAGTGCAGACCACCATGCCTGGCCAGCTGTTAACCTTTGGATCCCATGTTTTGCATGGTTCCTAACACAGCTTACTAACTCTGGTAGGAGCATCAGATAAGCTTCCTAGTTTGATTAGTCGAGAAGAGAACACTACTCACTGAAACCAAGATATAGCTTCAGAGGTCCTGTACAAAGGCTGAATGGAAGTGTTCCATAGAAAGTATAGTCATATAATCAATAATAAAAAGCCATAATAAAAAGCAAGTTCCAGGAAGCACGTAATGCTGCAGATTCAGTTCCGTTTTAGATTTGGATCCATTTTCTCAGGCATTCAAGAGGTCATCCTGAGATTTCCTTAGTCACACTTAACATTATCGCTGAGGAGGGGTGAGCTTATGCAGGGTATTTCTCACACCCCTTACTTTTCTCATTACTTCCACAGACACTCATGGACACTTAGATGCCACGTCTTTTTCTTGTGTGGTAGATAAAAAGCAGAAGATGTCAAGCTAGTCCTCAAAGATGGTGAGAAAATAAATATGTGGAGAAATTAGCTCCTGGATCATGTACATAAGTACTCCTGGGTGTGGGAGATGAAATAGACTAGAACAGAAGCAGCAGCATCCCCTTCTGGTCTGCCACCTTGAGCCGTGCTTGGGGCTCCTTCCACCCAACCTACAGAATACAGAACACTGAGACAGAAATAATCTCTGCCCATTGTTGCAAACGTCATAGATCCAAGTGGTCACTCTGCTTAGGTTAAGAGATTTTGAATGATTCCATTGACATCTGGATGGTGAAAGAGTAAACATCTGCCATCTCTAAGCTTGCAAAAGAAGCATCATTCTTACACTCTAGGCTGTTAGGGAGGCTTTGGGTTTTTTGTTTGTTTGCTTGTTTTTTGGTTGGTTGGTTGGTTTTTTTGTGGTGCTGCCTCTAGTCCATTGTATGGGCATTGTAGGGAAGGCTGGTTACAGCAACATCAGCACTGAGCATTGGATTTGTCTCTAATCCCCTTTCATTGGAATTGCGGAACATAACTCTCATAAGACAGCTTGTTCTCAAGAGCTCACCAGGACGTTTGGTTCTACTCTCCCCACAGATAATGTGAGAACAGACTTTGCCAGATTGTTTTGACGTGCCCAGACAGGGTGTTCCGAACCATGTGGAGTTGTGTGTACAAGCACAAGGGAAATACAGATAATTTTATATGGGTATCAAAGAGGCTCTGTCTCTTTGCAGGGTGGGGTGAGTTTGGAAATTGCCCCACAAATCAGCTTTCTATTTACCAGATCCAGAAGTTCTGTGTTTTGTAACTTGTTACAGTGAGAAATGAGATGATATCCTGGGGTGTGGAGAAATGATGTACCCTTCACTTGAAATGGTGAACATTCATTTCCTCCTGTCTCTCAAGAGACACAATAGGCTCTTAGTAAGGGTTGAAGTGAATGCTAATTACTAACTTGAGTTCAGTACTAAAGAGATTTCAGTGGCCAGGATGATGCTGGTGGGGCAGAGAGAGAAGATGTGGGGAGGGGTGATGGGGGGGGAGAGAGGGGGCACTTGTCTAGGATACAGGAAAGCTATACCAAGTATGGTATGGGGATTACATGAGAAGTTGCTTTTAAGTAAAGCCCCTGTTTTTATTTCATTGGTTGCTTGCATGGTTGGTTGCTTGGTTGCTTGGTTGCTTGGTTGGGTGAATGGTTGGTTGCTTGGTTGCTTGGTTG